>JNBR01001962.1:0-13595 GCA_002081595.1 Achlya hypogyna | reverse complement strand
CGCGGGCCTCCATGGTGCAGAGGACGCACGTCTTTGACCAGGTACAGTGTAGTTCGAATCGGTGTAGAGTATCACTACTTCCTCGAAATCTCTTCTTACAATTAGAATATGATTATCAAGGTCGCAATATGACATCAGTAGGGTTGGAATCAGTTGCAGCGAAGGGCAGTTGCGGTGTTGCTCTCGCTTTTAAGCCTCATGAGCAGATTCTTCATCACATCAAGGGTGGCGGTCATTGTCGCCACTTCCTTCGTAAGCGTAGCCAAGTCCTTTGCTTGCGAAGCAATATCCTTGGTTTGGATATCAACGCCATTGGCATGTGAAGCGACAAATTCCTTTAGCGAAGCCACGTCCTTGACTTGAACAGCAAACAGTTCTTTCAGCGCGGCGACGTCGGTCTCGAGCATGGTTTCAGGTCTTACCGTGGCGTCTGTCTCGATAGATTCCTTGTCCCTATTAGCTGCTAAAGTACTCTCGACCGCAGTTGAAATGCAGGCAATGGATTTGCCCAGCAGCGCCTCGAGGCTCGAACGCTGAGCCAGCTCGAACAAAAGCACGCACTGGCTGTGGTTGGTATTTGTGTCCTTTGTAGACTTTGGCTTCCATGTCGCCATCATTTTCTCCTTGAGCTTCGCTAGCTCCTTGGCCACACGAGCGCGAAGCTTCGACAAAGTCTCGTGCTTGTACTGCCCACGGCAATTTCTGGCGTCATTGACCGCCACTTTGAGATGCGACCGGGCCATTTCGATGATCCGTAGCTCGTCTGCAAATACCGCCACGACGTCCATGGTCGTGAAGTGAGCTGTGTGATTGAGGGCACCAACAAGATAGTTAACCTCCCAATCGATTGCGTCGTCGAGAGTCTGCATGACATCGTTCCAAAGCCGTCGATCAGCAGCGCTCGCAAGGAGGGCTTCCGTCTGCTCATTGCTGAGCCAGAGGACAGCCTTGGGTACACGCTCGGTAAAGATGGGGTTGAGAACGCGATGACCGTCGGGGCAAGGAAGATGGGTTAGCTCGAGCGTCTCATCTTCGCTAAGATTCATGGCACCTTCGAGGCGGAGAATGCAACTCGCATAGCTTGCCAAGGCTTGCGATTTAGCCTTTTCGAGTCCGCTAGTAACAGTCTGATTCATCAAGGCAAGAAGGACATTGAGCAATATGACGACGACGACGGCCGAGTGCATCATGATCAGCACGGTGGTCGCCACATACATGACTTCTGAAGCCGCGCTTGATGAGTCAGCAAAGACTCTTAGAGAGTCTAGGGGCACTTGACCAAACATGACAAAGTACGTGGTCAAGAATGACTGCCCAGGGCTGCTGAATGCTGTGTCCTCTGGTTGCCGCCGAAAGAGCTGGTAAAAGGTTATCGTGAGGCCAACTTGGAAGATGCCAAATACAATGAAGAAGTTATAGATGTCACCAAAGAGGTCAGCGAACATTGGCAAAAGGTAGCTCGCGGACGGCACAACCTCGAGGAATTGCAGCGACAAGACCCACAGTGCGAGCGAGAGAAAACTGCCCAAAATGACGTGCAGCTCAAAGGTAGCGTCGATGAAGCCAAACTTTATGGGCACGAAAACGACGAGGATCAAAAAGTAGATGAGCAGCTGAGCACAGTTCATACGCGACGAGAGATACTTCCTGCCGATGTGGCGCAGCTCTTTGAATTCGTTCGCTATAAAGTACATGGCGGTGAGCCCCAGCACGCCATGGCACAAGGGCGGAAACCACGTCTCCTCGTTGAGTTGTCGCAAACCCATCGCCATGGGCACGACGCCAGCGCCTGTGAGCGCCAGCACCAGAAAACCGAGGCAGCGCCGCACGAATGCTTTGCGTCCCCAGAGATCGGGGATGACCATCTCGGGGTCCATATGCAACCGTCGGTCGTAGCTGAATCGCGCGAGGCGCCAGAGCAGCGCGGGACGGAGGACTTGGACGACGCCAAATGCCACCGCAACGAAGATCATGGTGGCGAGGCCAAAGTAACAGACAACAATTGGCGGCTCTTCGTCCTGAAAGAGTACGGACGACGTTGTCATAGCGAGTAGCAGTAGCAAGTCCATAAGTAGCTGCTCGATGTACTTGCGCTGGCCAAATAGCTCCCATTTGATGGCGAGGAGGCGGTACATCACGATGTGCTCGAGACAAGCTTTTTTCGCGAGGAAGACATAGTCCGGGTCACCTGACCGCACGTTGAGGACGGCATGCAAGGCGCTGTAGCTGGACTGCTTGCCGTACGCGAGATCAAGCTAACAGTGGCCGTAAGTTCCGATTGAGACAAACAGATTGCCAACGTTAAAGAATTGAGCCTCGTGGCGATCAAGCTGGACGCAGTCATTCAGAAAGGTCTGGCCAAGGTTGATGCTGCAGGCCAGAGCTTTGGCGAAGCCGTTACCGCTAAACACTTCTTCCGTCGTGAGCGAAGTCATGCTGAGCGCCAGCTTTTCCTTGTACTCGTGCGAAGTCGCCCGCATTCGCGATTCCTTGCGTAGCGAGTCGAGAATTCGGGCTTGAGGCGACGACGGGTTGACTCTGCCATGAATACAGTTGGCATGAACCCACTCATTCAGGTGGCTAATCACGGTGCAACCATTCTAGCTCAAGTGAAATCGGTTCCGGCACTGGACTTGAGATACCGCATCCATGATGGTGAGGTCCGCAAGAGCTTTAACGAGCATATCAACTACCTCATCGTGACCGGCAGTCGCAGCATACATCAAAGCGGTCTTGCCGGTCTACACAGCGCAAATCACTTGAGGTGCTGAGCTAGGAGTACTTTATCCTGCAAATCCACGTCGGCATCCACTCCTTCGCTCAAGAGAAAGCGCACGTTCGAGATGTGCCCGGCTTGTGCGGCCATCATGAGGGCTGTATGCCCCATCTAGGGATTGACGAGCTCAAGGCGACAGAGGTAGGTACAAACTGACATTGTCTTGAGCGTCAATGTCGGAAGTCTTGGCAAAGAGTGCCTTCAATACATGCTCTGATTGCACCGTCCGCATTGCCACTTGCAAAGCTCCCTGCTTCATCTATTCCAGAGTCGTGGCGTTGCCACCTTCACGAGCCGAACAGCGAACCTTGATCGCGTCCTCGGCAGCTTGGATGTTGAGAAGGCCCGCGGTAGCGTAAGAGGGGTATTCTTGCACCAGTTCCCATCGGTCGTATCGAAGTTTTTGGCTCGGAGTAGCAATCGCCCGCCGTTTGCTGATCGCATCCTGAGTCGTGTCAGGTGCAAACGAAATCGCCTTTTTCATACCTTGGTTATGCCTTGAGGCAGAGCGGTCTCCGCACCAGCTTGAAGGAGCAATCGCACGCAATCAACATGGTTGGCCTTAGCGGCAAGGTTAACCGCAACATCACCCCCGTCCTGTTCTCAGGGTGACATTGGTGGCCCAAATACATCACGGTACCGAGGCAGTTCGTAGATTGACATTCAACTTGGTTTGCTGGAGAAGCAGCTCCAGAGTTGGGACATGACCGCACTGGGCAACACGGTGGAGCACCGCATACCCCTAGGCGGTAAATTATTTTGTGGGAGTTCGCAAGGTCGAGGGCAACCAAGTCGTCGTACTCATTGATCGAAGGTGTGTGAGGGTGGCTCCGTAGCAGCGTTTGGAGCTCATTCCAGTTGTTGTTTGCGGCTAACGTGGTGAAATTGGCGCTGGGTCTCCGACGACTGCTCTGGCACTCCCCGCAACAGAGAAAAGGCGGAGTGCCTTGGAGAGATTGCGAGGACAGACTTGAGACTGTGTAACCCAAGCCAGGAGCTTTATGTGCCATCGAATTCGTGTTCATCTGGACGCCAGTCTGACGGCAGAGCTTCTCAATACAACGTAAGAGCGCATTGTTGGAGCCGTTGGCAGTACTGTCGATGCATACGAGCTTCTTGTTTAGTAGGTAGTCAAGAGCCGTGCGCCCATCCTATGTGCTTCTAAGCGCTCTAGGGCATGGATATCAGCAATATACACTGTCCACCAAGAGAATGGTTTCGTTGGAACAGTAGGGCAGGAGACACTCGAGGGCCTGATCTTGTGTCGTGTAATCGAGAGCCTTCGCAGCGTACATAAGGACTGTCAGACCATCATCCGTCGTCTGCCATAGTGATGAGTTCGCTGCCGGGATATTGCTTGAAGAACCAAGTCTCGCTCGCGCGCGACATTGTCGACTTTGACACTGTACACTGCTTCAGAGCTTCCATTGCAGCCCAAAGTGTCGTTGATCCACGACAGCACAGGCTTACAACGGCCACTTCGAGCCATGAAGTGCAGCGGATACCTCTCACGAAATTGCGCTTCTTTCTCAAGAAATTTTGCCACGTTGCCATCCTGGCAAACGTCCACAGGGCGACGCCCATTCTAGACAGTAGTTAGATTATCGGCGATGCCGCGTCATACCTTGTCGGTGGCCTCCAAGTCAGCACCTGCCACAAGGAGAGCCGTCAAGACCACGGACGGAACTGCGGAATTGTTGACGACGAGGTGCAGCGGGGACGTTCCATCCTGTGAGCTGTCAGAAATCGCAGTGATCGGGTAGTGCCTTGGTTTTGAGGTTGACGTCAGCACCGGCACGAATGAGAAGAGAAATGGCCTGAGTATGAAGCCTTGCGGCCACGTGTAGCGGTGTAAAACCGTTCTAAGCATTGACATTGAGATATCGGCACTACTCTTGTACTTAACGTGGTTGAAAATGTCGACTGTATCAACCCGCTGCAGAAGCCATCGCAAGACGTATTCGGCTTTATGGCTCGCTGCGACATGCAAAAGCGAATTTCCATCCTATGATGCATTGATTCCCATCACAAGGAAGTCTCATCGTACATGAGGCTCACGAACGTCACAGAGATCAGGAATCGTTGCCCAGAGCAGCTGGACAATTGAAAGATGGTCAAGCTTGGCAGCACCAAAAGCCGGCGCCCACTCATACTAGAAAATCCTGAATGAGTCCTCAAAGTTGAGCTCATCTCTACGTCGGGAATCGATTGAAACGCGCTGTTCTCGAGAAGTAGCCTGACTATGGTATAGTTGCCATCT
This sequence comes from Achlya hypogyna, assembly GCA_002081595.1. Taxonomy (NCBI): domain Eukaryota; phylum Oomycota; class Saprolegniomycetes; order Saprolegniales; family Achlyaceae; genus Achlya; species Achlya hypogyna. Next base: position 8,559 of record JNBR01001962.1, on the reverse strand, counting down.
TCAGCTGCCGCCGATAATATTGTGCAACCCTATGAACGAGCGGCAGAATTGCCGCATTCGGTGTCGCGCGACCGTACCCAGCGCACTTCGATGAGGTCGTCAGGAGTCGCGGACCTTGTTTCGAGGCGTGTGATAACATTAGGGATTTTGCCTTCAAAGTACAGCTCGATCAAAGGGCGAGTAGCGTCTGCCAATGGGCTTTCCGCTGTGTCAATGTTCAAGACATCGAAGCCAAAACCGATCTTGGGCAGAACGCGTCTGCTAGTCGTCACCATCGTCGGTGGATCGCGCCGAATGAAAGTGTACCGCGAGGCAAAATTTGTCGGATTTTCGAAAATAGAACATTTTGGGGAGCTTCCTCCACGATGTTCATTTTGAAACCAGAAAACGCGCCGATGAAGTGTCAGGAAATACCAGTTTGCTGCACTTGGAGATGGAGTTGATCGAGCCCCCGCAACTTTCAAAATATAACGTATGGAGACTTGCGGACCACCGTCCCAATTTGTTTGGGACTCGTAGTGAACGTCGTCTAGGGGTCACACCATCGATGGCGCACATTGTAGGAACGGCACTGGCTGATGATGACATTTCAGAATAGGGTGGTCATTTTGGAATTTTGTTATAAGGGCAACCATTCTGGCAATAAACGATTCTGGGAATTTACCCCGCCAGGAGCCATATCATCATGACCACTCTAGATTTAGGAGCTGTGTAAAGCTCGTGGCTTACACATCTTATCGACTACAGTGCCCGACAGATTAGAGCGCCTGTAGCTGCTCAAAATCCTCATACAGAAACGGCTGCATACAGTATAACCTGAGCTCTCGGTCCTCCGGTTCTGGCCAGACACAGGCAAGTCACCCTCAAAGGGCATCGGTTTCCGTTCGAGAGGTTTCGCATTGCGTTTATCCAAAGTATAGGCTCGTAAGCAGGTGATTACTCACACACATACAATTTTTCTACCTCCAATGTCCCACTCAAATGGCGTTCATGCAGGATGTCGCTCAAGTCTAAACTTCACCAAACGAACATGACTCTACAATTCCAGGCTTCGCGTTCAGCTCAAGGGCTGAGGTAGCGTCTCCGAAATCGAACAAAGACGGAGGACAAGAGATTTATACAAAACTCAATGCCGAATATCACCGACTCCATGCTCAAGATCTTTATGGACAACTATACCCCTGCCACTCTACCTCCTCATGAAGGTTTTATGCGAGATAGCCTGTCATACCCTTCGTGGCATCGAGACGCATTTCGTCCAAGTATTTGAAGCTTGTCTTGTGTGTGATGACGTTTTGCCGGATTTCGAAGACACGCAATGAACCTATCATCTTGCTACACCACTGCTTGAGGATTCTCGAGGGCATGACGTGGTAGAGAAGCTCGAACTGGATCGTGGACGCTCGCGCCAGGTACGAGGTCGAGACTTGCATTAAGTTTTGCACGGTGAGCACGCCAGTGTCCAGCATCGGAACACCTGCTGGTGAAAGTCTCACGCAGTCTTTTGTGGACGTCACGAGGTCATGGATATCTTCCATGTTGAAGTGGCGCAGAACCGACGATTCTTGTGACAGAGGGGTCCCTGTGCAGAAATGCGAGTGACCGTAGATGCTGAGAATTGCGAGAATGACGATCCCGCTAGCGTAGAGTGCGGATTGGTAGTAGGTGTGTGGAATCGCATCATAAAGAAGACAATTCGTGGACGATGCAAGTTCGCACTTGTTGCTCGCGCCCTTGCTTTGGTGTGGATAGACAAATCCTTCGAGCACAAAAACCAAGATCCAGTTAGCAACGCTGAAGCTGAGCAATAGCCAAGTTTGGGTCACAGCACGAGGGTTGAACCAGATCTGAACCAATGTACCCGTCATGATACCAACAATGGAGGCCACCTGAGTTGGCCCGCAGAGTGCGTACAAATGTGCTGGTGTACCCGGCAACGGGTTTTGTGCGAGATAAGTCGTTAGTGTCTGGAGGTTGGCATTGCCCCAGTAAGCTACGAAGAGAATGCCAGCGCCCAGGATGGTCTTGGACATATACACGGGAATGTAGCAGATATGAGAGTGCCGCAAGAAGACCACCTGAACGATACAAAGGTCAAGTGCGACGAGAAAGAGTACTATCGAGTTGGTAAGCATGAGAGCGTCGCTCCGCCAAATGAAGGATATGGAGCCCTGGAGCTGCAGACGCCATCCGAGTTTTGTCTGAATATCGTAGTTATGGCAATTGGAAGCCGGTACAATATCCCAAGGCGCAGTAACTTGGAGAATACCGCTCTGGTACTCGTCCGTGGTCGCCACCGTAACCAAGTTGACAGAGCCGAAGGCACCTCCAGTTAATGTCGCGACCTTGCCAGCGTTCATGTAGAGCTGGCTGCGGGGTGTGACGCCGAGGTAGGCTCCGACGCCGTTGTTCATGCGCACGACGAACGTATTGACATCGGGACCGACTTCGTTCTCGCACATCCACTGGGGATCGTACGTGCGCTCTGAGCAAAACGCGAGCGCGTCCACCGTGGAAGCTTGCAACTCGAAAGTGATCAGCGCTCGCCGGATGAGGCACGTAATGGCCGTTGTGTGGTTGGCGATCGAGAACTGCGCCGAGGCTTTGTTGAAGCCACTAAGATTGTTGATATGCTGGAGCGTAATGGTCTGGTTGGGGTCCTGGAAGAGGGGCTGGTCAAAGTCTGGAATCGATTTGAACGTATGGCACACTGTGCTCCAGACTTCGTTGGACTCGGGAATGAACGCAGTCGCGCATCCGGCGTCATTGACGCCACAGGCTTTAAAGAGCAAATCAGCCGCGGACCACGTTGCTTGTGTCGTCGTTTGAACCGCTCTCGATGTTGTAATGGTAGTTGTTGCCTGGAGCAGAGTTGTCACTGGGACGTCAAATTGATTGTAGGTGAAGGCCTGAACCACTCGGCCAGTAAAAACTGGTTGATTGGCAATTGACGTGAGCGTGTACGTGCTAATGGCGACGATCGCGGCAAGGGCCAGATAGAGCAGTGTCAAGGTCATGCCGATGCCGAACGGCGTATGCGTCTTCAAGGCGAGCGCTGCGGAGGTCAATGGGCTACTTGACACAGGGCGGCTTTCTGATGCAATGGCAGGACAAGGACTGACTTTAGTACTTGGTGTGGCGTTGCAGATGACATGAGATGCCAATCCTGCGGTTGGCCACACGTGCAACGGTGATACCCGTTGGAGCATCGGGTTATCATGCAGGTTTGACTTAATTTCGGATTGTAACGCAAGATGCAACACTCCGGTAAAAACTAAACTGAGTGGTCAAACATTGGGGCGAGGTGCGGCACAGTTGGACTTGGTGCCGGGCTGGCAGGGCCAACACCACCAAGTGAGACTATAAGGGATGACTGACGGCCACGGAGAAATGTGGAAATGACACAAACGTCCAAGAAAAAGCAGAACCGACCATTTTAGACAAGACTATGAAACAAGGTATTAAAATAATGTCGTGCTCTGAGCGCTTGCTGGGCACGGGAAAGGAAAATGCAAACTGATCAATTAACGCCGCTGCCTTCGTAGACTACAGCGAAGGTGCTGCGCTAGTTGAATACTGAAGTTGGATTGCTTCCTACACAGGCGTTAGTATTTCAGTGTTTGCTGTCGGAGCTGCAGCCCTCATACTCGTCGTGGTCGGTCGCGACGGGCGTAGCAATGAAGATCATGAACCACCCGTCATCGCGCCTTCTTAGCAAACACTGGCTTATCTAAATGTTTGCCAACTTGTCGCCGCGGCTTCCGACTGACGGCATCTTAACCCGTCATGTTCGACCGCTTCAGGTACGAAATGATCATGGCGAAGCAGCAGCAGTAGACGATGTCCAGGACGCGCTTTACGCGATGCACAAGGACGAGGCCGAGCGCACGGACCACATCCGCCAGGTTAAGCTTGCAGCCCACGATCTCGCCTTCAAGGCTGTCGAACGTTAATTCGCCCTCAGCGATTTTGTTCTGGTGCACACCACGCGCACGCACACGCCTAAGGCATCATTTTGTTGGGACGGCCCAATGGTGGTCAAAAACACAGTTACGAACTAGGTATACCTCGAGGAAGAAGTCGGGTCAAAGAAGACGCACCAAGTACATGTAGGCCGACTTAAGATCTTCCACAACGCGTCCAAGGAGCTGCTGACAGAGCAGCTCGACACCCTTTATTAGGCGGGCGCGCCTACCGAGGTTGACAACTTCCAAGGCCACCGCATCACGGATGCAGGCAATATGAAACTCAGCACGGTTTGGCTCAGTCTTAAAGGCAGCTCGTTGGAGCCAGTCAGCATCACGGCCGAATATGTGCCTACATGATCAGTGTCGACGCCAAAACGAAGCACGTGGGCTCACAGGGAGCTTACATCCGTCCTACGCAAGTTCCACATTTACGTGGTATTCCAGTGCACGGCCAAACAAGCTCGCAAGGGAAGCTGTACAAGGGGATTACCAAGGTGGAGGCTCAAGCCACCAAGACCAATATCAAAGGACATGAGGCACCAACGAAGCGCAGGCGCCCTTTGAAAGAGCGGACTGTGGTGCAGCGGCGCTAACAAAAGCATATTGCTACACATCCCATTTAGTTGCTGGTCTGGACGATCTTTGACTCGAACCACCCAAGTCCTTGATCTTGTATATCTCTGCCCATACATATCCATAAGACAGTTGGCTAGCAAAACCATCTAATCCAGATAACCCTTTACCATCAAGTTCACATTTGGTCAGCTCAACCCCAAAGGCAACCACACACCCATCCGTTGCCGCACCTACCTTGCGTGCGTCTGTAGCTTTCACTGTTGTAGTTGCTGCGCCTAGTCCGGCTCACTGCATGCGGCTGCTTGCTCAAGAATCTTGATGGTATGGTGTTTCTTGTTCGCCGCGGCTTGAGCCAGCATTAGCCAGCTCAACACGAGCCGTTGAGGTGTCAGTTCAGGATTTTATTTTCGTGCCAGCTCGAAGCCGAGCCGAGCCGAGTCGTGACGACCCCTAGGCCCTGTAACAAGTGCACAGACACCAAGGTACACTCCGATTTAGGTAGTCCGTCTAGCTATATGATACTAGTTTGTTTATAGGTGCTGAAGGGCACTGCTCTAATTGGCCCAATAAACAAAATTCGTCCTTGAGATTGAACATACGTCAGCAACTGCATGACAATTGAACGCTTGCTCAAATTCGGCGTCGGCAATTGGAATTACACTGGTACCGCTGCAGAAAATATCGACAGCAATCATCAACTTTCATCCGCCAGGCACACAGCGTCATGCACCATTTATCTCTCATGTCATTGTTACAATCGAAGAATCGGGTGGATCACCTAACGAATCTAAACTTGCCTTGCGAGTTGTCATCGTCGCCATCGGTATGATGCATGTACCGGTAATAATACCTGGCGTCAATGCGATTGCTCTTTAGGGGATAGACGAGAAGCGGGCCGACCTTTTTGCTGAAGATGCCTTTAACACAGCGGGGCAAAACTCGATAGACGAGGTCGTATTGGACGTTGCTCATGCGTGTGATTGTGTGCCCGGATATCCGCATCATGTTCTTCATAAGCAGAAGGCCTTCGTCCACCAACACATCACCTTGAGCAGAGAAGCAGCAGCCACGGGTAGTCGTTGTTATATACCGAATGTGGGGCATCCCCAAAAACAGGAGAAATGAATGGCTCGGCGGAATAGTCACGTGATCTGGTACATGGCGGCCATGACAGGCAACCACATATACTCCCACGACGATGACGACCCCAGATATAATGGCGGACAAATAGTAGGTGCGGCGGATGGTGCTGTACTGGAAGCAGCTTGTTGAAGTTTGGAGGCCGCAGGTGGCCGGAAGGTTCTCATTCTGATAGGGAAAAACGAACCCTTCAAGCACGAAAACAATTATCCAATTGATGATGCTGAAAGCCATGATAAGCCACGTTTGCGACACGAAGCGCGGCATGAAGCGCCGCTGGATCGATGTGCCTGTCATGATGCCCACGATGGAGGCTACTTGAGCCGGCCCACAGAGCGCATAAAATCTGCTCGGAAACGAGCCGATGGGGTTCTGGATGAGAAAGGTCGTGAGCGATTGCAGGTTTTCGTTTCCCCAAAACGCAACAAAAAGAATGACGAAGCCAACAACATTTTTGGCAAGGTAGACAGGGACGGTGCTGACAGCGCTGTGCCGCAAAAAGACACATTGTAGCACGACGAGATAGGCAATAATAACCCACAGAACAATAGAGTTGGTGAGCATGAGCGAGTCGCACTGCCATGTCATGGTGACGACGCCCTGGATCTGCAACAGCCACCCAAGGTTCGTGTTGAAGTCGTACGTATAGCACTGCGAGACTCCCAGCACGTCCCAAGGCGCGCTCGCCTGCACGATGCCGCCCTGGTATTCGTCGATGGCCGGCACCGTGCTCACAAAGTAGCTGCCGCTCAGACCACCCGTCACCACAGCCGTATGCCCCGCGTTGAGGTAGATGTCGCCACGCTTGCACATGCCAATGTACGTGGCGACGCCCTTGTTGACCTGGATCGCGTACGTGTTGACGCTCACGTCGACCTCGTTCTCACACATCCACTTGGGATCGAAGGCGCGCTGGGAGCAGTACGCGAGCGAGTCCACGACCGCGGACGTAGACGCAGCTTGCGTCAGGTAAAAGTTCGTGCGGCGGATCATGCAGGTGATGGCCATGTCGTGACCGTCAATGTAGAACTGGACGACCGCTTTGTTCCAGCCGCTGAGGTTATTGATGTGCTTGAACTTGATGGTTTGCGTTGGGTCCTGGAAGAGGGGCTGGTCAAAGTTCGGGATCAGACTGAAGGCTTTCCCGACGGCCGACCAGATCTCGTTGGAGTTGCCAAGAAAGTTTGTGGCGCAGCCCTGGTCGTTCACACCGCACTTTTTGTAGAGGAGGTCGCTCGCCGAGACGGTGCCGTCGACGGGTGCCCCCGAATAGTTGGCGAAGACGAGGCCATCGCCCAGGAGAAGGGTATTCACGGGCACATCCCACTGGTTGTACGTGAAGGCCTCCATGACAACGCCAAAGAAGACGGGCGTGTTGGCGATGCCGTTGAGGTAGTACGTCGCGACGGCCACGATCGTAGCAAAGCCGAGATACATGACACTCAGCAACATGCCGTGACCCATTGGTAAGTTTAGTGGCAACGGAGAAGACTTCTGAATGCTTGATATGGAGGCATCACTCTTCATGTGCTCAGGCTCAACCTTTGACGGCATGCGGGAGTCTCTCGTTGGTGGCACCGACATACACCCCGTTGTGGCGACTGTTTTTCTCTGACGATAATGGCGAAATGAAACGACGGCGGCCTTTGGGCCAAAATTGTACGACTCGTGGCTTGGCTCTCGTTTCGAAGAAATGCACAGCAACCACCTTGAACTAACCGCGTTTGTGGTTGCGAACCTTGCATCAGCGGTCAGTGCGCCGAAATGCATCGATTTGGCAACGTTCGAGATCATATCAGTGGAATTGTGTTGTTTACAGGTTGATACTTTGAAAGGTTTAGGAATATTTTCCTAGTTAAGGTGGCAGGAACACTACCCGAGATTGTTCTACTATGCTTTCTTTCGAGGAGACCACCTTCTTCATCCATGACGTGATTAGCTGCCATGTATTAGGACTTCCCGGTGCTGGCCAAGTGTTTTTTCCCAACCCCAGGGGACAAGAAGCCGCGCAGCCAAGTTCAGGTGTACTCGTCCGCAGTTTTTCCCTCCGTTTCTCTTCGTCGTTGCATGCCAGCCTATATTAAGGATATCTGAAGTTGCACCTCCAGTAAGGAGTGGTGTGGCATGTCTGCGCAGTCGTCGTCGCCGCCAGCAGATGTCACTGCGGAAGAAAGTGCCGCCGCCATTCGTGTCAATACCATCTCAACCTACCCAAGCCTTCCGTCAAGACTTCAAGCAAACAGAACGAGCGAATCCGAGCGCCGTCCGGCATCCAGCGGCCGGTTTGCCTCCGCAGCTCTTGCCGTACAGCAGCATGCACCTTGCGGCATCGGCATGACCTTGACACTACTCTACTTGGCCTTTGCGGCGACTGTCGCCGTGTGTACATACACACTTACGTCTCTTGCCAACAAATCTGTCTTTGCCGGCCTACTCATTCAAGCATTCACGTATAACCAATTCGACGTACCTGTTACGACTCTCTTGCAAAGCTCATCGGTCGTCAATTCCCTGAGTGCACCCCTCACGTCAACACAAGCGACTTGGTCGGCTGCTGATCTGCATTTTAAAGCCTGTGGCGTCAATGACGCATCTTGCGCGGCTGCATTTCTCCCGGAGTCCAACGCGGTCTGGAGCACGGTGTGCAACACGTTCAAATCGATTCCAGACTTTGACCAGCCCGTCTTCCAGGATCCCAACCAAACCATCACGCTCCAGCATATCAACAACCTCAGTGGCTGGAACAAAGCCACAGCGCAGTTTTCGATCGCCAACCACGCCACGGCTATCACGTGCCTCATCCGGCGAGCGCTCATCACATTTGAGGCGCAGTCACCAGTAGTTGACGCGCTTGTGTTTTGCTCGGAGCGCACGT
>JNBR01000348.1:5040-48848 GCA_002081595.1 Achlya hypogyna | reverse complement strand
GGGACGAAAGTCGGTCATAGTTGGTGGTGGCGATGCGTGGTTCGCAAAAGCTTCTAGGTCGTTGCCGCGCTTCGCTTAACTTTTGATGAATGCATTTTTGCAAGACGACTTGGTGATTTCGTGATAGATGGATTGGGCAGTGGTGCAGATTTGTCTTGGAATGGGCGTTGACACTGGCGCATAGGTCCATCAAACTTGCGTGCAATAACAACGGGCCGAATACTTTTTCGACAACATTAAAGTACAAACTGCAGCCAAGTGAGTTGCGTTGCAGATTTCAAACAAAGGAGACAGTGAACGGGGTGTTTTAGAAGTTGCGGCCTTTGGCGCTAGGCGCATCAACCGGTGTGGCTTGAGCGACGTAAATTGCTGCTGGTGCCGGGATTTTGGAAACGATGATGGCCTGTGGAACGTTGAGTTCGGCGGCCTCGCGCGCCGCCTGCTCACGTAGCTCCTGTCTCAATGCACGTTCGCGATCTCGCGCCATTTTCTGCTCCCGTCGCCGGCGGCAGCACGCTGAGAGCGAACTCAGTCCTTCGCAAAAGAGGAAATAAGCGTAGTACAGTGGAAACCAGCCGAAGCAACAACAACAGGTAACGATGACCCACGTGTAGTCGTACTTGTATCCAGCGTTCGGGTTGGACGTTTTTGGCGCAACGCATACGCAGAGCGCGGTTGAGCCAGCAATGGGGCATATTTCTGTCACAGAGCAGCAGCACGACTGAGACTTAGCTGTCGTTTTGTCGAGAAAGACTCCGCAGTACTTGCCTTGGTCACCTGCAGTCCCTGCGCTGCCACAGCGACCCGTTGTCGCACAAACTTGGCATGGAGAGAGGATCGACGTTGTCGAGTTGGAGTCCGCGTTGCAAGCTCCCAGAAGCAGTGTGAGGAAGAGCGCACAGCCAAGTGATATTTTCTTAGTCATTTGCAGAATGGAGAGAAGAGAGTTCTTGCTCCAGATAATTGTCATCGCAACCATCATTCGACTGCAGTGCAACTCATCAGATTGCGCCAACAATCTAACAACATTCGAGATTCAGCTCGCACAAGGGTTGCCATCGATGACCCCACCAACATGTCCGATCGTGAATACCTCACAACACCCCGTGTATCCTGTGCACAATATTGTCTACGACAGATAAAACCCAAACTGTTAAAAAAAAAGGCTTAAACTGTCGAACCAGAGGCTAAACAAGTCCGAATGCGTAGGCTGCCATGTGGATTCGCTTTGACCTTGGCCTGGATTGGATGTCCTCGTACTGCGACTCGTGCACCGATAAAGGATTGGATGTCCTCGTACTGCGACTCGTGCACCGATAAAGCAATACGTTCCCGTCTTTTCGGCTCTAGCAAAAGGGTACCAAGACAAAGCCCATGGCTACCGGAATTTGTTCAAGTCTTCGATGTTGATGTGCCAGCGAGAAAATCAACAACATGCTTCACGAAACCAGAGAAAAAAATCATGAAACCATCCGTACCAGCCGCCAAATAAGCCGACAACAAAGGATGAATTTTGGTGTGAATCGTGCCATAGCAGGAACGAGACGGGTGTCTCCAGGCGCAGGCGCGTGAACACTTCCATAAGCGGCTTTTGACGGATTTCCGTTGATGATGACGATTAAGTCGATTTTGACTCCGTTCCAGTATACGAGTTCGTGGTGACGTTTCGGTCCGATACCGAGGCCGTCTATTCACATGAAACGCGCGGCATCCGGATCATCCGGATGCTTGAACCAAGAGCCTCCCCACAACTCACCCAATCAGCTCCATCCCACGGCCATGGACGTCCTCCGGCCCCAGCTCGCGGCCTTGGACGTGGCCCTGGATATGCCTACGGAGCGGACACCCCTGGTGCCCCGCGGCGCGTCCCCTCGGCAGCCCGCGGAAGGCTACAAGTCGTGCTCGCCGCCCCGCGATGTGATTTGCTATGATGGCCAGCAGCGACAGATGCCTTTCAAGGAACCTGAGGGCTCGCCGCAACAAGCTGCACGCGATTCGACAATCTTTCTGGACGATAGTGGCGATGAGCCCCTCGTCGTCGTTGAGGAGCCGCCGGTGCGCGACATGCGAGCGACGCAATCGCTCTTTCACGATGCGTGCCTCGCCGGGGATATCCATCAGGTCCAGCGCATTATCACGAGTATGACCGACTCGCATTCTTTGCGCACATTGCTCACAGCGCTGCATCCCAAGCATCACATGCCGTCGCTGTCGATCGCAGCGTTCTATGACCAGCCCGTCGTGCTCCAACACGTCATCGACGTCATGGAGCGCTACGGCATGCTCGACGTCATTGACTTCAAGGCTGGACCGGAGCGATACGGTGCTACAGCGCTAATGTTGTCACAGTCGGTGGCAGCGGCGGTCGCCCTTTTGCAGGCCGGCGCATCGCTTCTCGCGCGCAATTCCACTGGTACACCCACCCTTCCCAGGTACTCCTTATGCCTGTGCCAGGCATGACCCCATTGCATTACGCCGCGAGCGCCGGACACGCAGGCAATGTGAGCTTGTACCTCTGTCGCGGCGCCGACATCAACGCTGTGGACTTTCGTGGCGCCACCCCACTTCACTGGGCGGTTTACGAAGGTTTTCCGTACGCCGCGCTGCTGCTCGTTGGACAGGGTGCCAACATGTCGATTCAAGACTCACAGGGGCAAACACCGCTCATGATTGCGGCCGCGCTGAACGATGCTTTTCTTGCCAAGCAGCTTGTCATTGAAGGTACGCCATCCTTGGCTCTCCGGGCTCACAAGCTCAGGCGCCCCACTCGACCCAAGAGATCGCAAGGGCCGCACGGCCCTCATCATCGCCAAGCAAGCGAGCAACCGAGAGGCCATCCACGCTCTCAACACGGGCAAAAACGACCGCTGGATCGCGTATGTCTCGACCAAGGGCGGCACGGTGGCTTTTTTCTGGACCTTCCTCGTCTCGACAACCGCGCTCGGCGTCTGCTTCAGCGTGCCATCGATGGCGCACCCCGTGGTCTATTTGAACGCCGTTGCCACCTTGCTCCTAGCCACGTGCGCACTGTATACGCATGTGTGGCTTGCCGACCCTGGGTACCCTCGGAGCTGTCCTTGGCACCTCACGCGCCTGTAGCTTCATCGCCAAGGCCACCGAGCCGGCCTACGTGCTCCTGGCTTGCGACAGCGATGCGGTGCCGTGTCCTACGTGCGCGACGGCCAAGCGCGCCCGCTCCAAGCACTGCTCCACGTGCCAGCGGTGCGTTGAGCGCTTCGATCACCATTGCCCGTGCGTGTGCCAAAGAGTTGGGGAACGTCTGACGGAGTCCTGCAGGTGGATCAACAACTGCGTCGGTCGGCACAACCACCGCGGCTTCATCGGATTCCTCTGCACCCTCAGCACGCTGTGCTGGCTGCTAGCAGCAGCCTCGGTGACCATCTTGCTGGGTCACGCCTCGCTGGTGCGGTCGTGGACGCAGTGCAGGCCTCAATTGCGGCGTAGGTGCCTGAGCCGGCGACACTGGCCCTGTGGCAGCGCTACGAACCGAGCTGGATCTCGAGCTTTCGCGCTGCCCAAGTCGGGTACACGCTTGAGCTTGTGCACGTGTACATCCTGGTGCTGGCGCTCACGTTTGGTGTACCCACAACGATTCTCCTCGGGTGCGAGAGCCCATGTGGGTGAGAGTTGATGGCGCGTAGGCTACAGCTTCGTAACATCGCGCGCAGTCTCACGACGAACGAAGTGTTCAACAAAGACAAGTACCCGTATTTAAAGGACAGCGACGATGTTTTCTTCAACCCCTTCGACCGCGGCATCGTGCGGAACTGCGTCGGGTTTTGGCTTGGCTCGGACGACAACTAAGCTGGTCAATGGAAAATGATGTAGTCGTTCGTGAGATGGCGGGCTTGATGCTGCCAAATGTTTCCAGATTAGCCAAGCATTACCATTCAGCTAGAGAGCCGACACTCTCGCAGAGACTAGCGCATAGGCTGTCCGCTGCGCGCGATTGCTTCATGCCAACCTCCGTGTGCGGTCGGTCATATGCGGTCGTCCCACGGCAATAAGATCAAAGTCTTCCGTGACTTCGCTGCAGCGGGTGCCACTAGTATGCAATCCGATAGGGCTGTGTATCGCGACTGCTGAGTGCAGCTACCTCAGCGCATTCTCCCTTGGCTGGGCGCAGCGAGCGGTCCTTTGGATTCTGTGGCCGTGGCAGGTGGCAGGGGTCGAGGCCTTTCGATATCAGTTTTAAGAGGATGTCGTATGCAAAAAGGGAGGTTTGTGGAACGATGGACCGACCCAAGACGCTCGAGGAGTCCGTCAAGAAGTCGTCCGTTGCGTCCGTCGGCGCGCTCCTCACGGCGTTGCTGGTACGTTCGCGTCCTTTATGGCGCCGTTAACACTATCGTAGGTTACGCGTACGTAGACGCTTTCGCGTCGTTGTAACCTTCTGGCGTAGCGCTCGAGGTAGCCAAAACCCGCCTACAGGCGCAGGTTCCCACGACGGCGGTACTTACGACCAAGACGACACCTGTACTAGCCCCGAAGACCCATGCAGACCTTGATGATACGGCCGTAGGCAACGTATTGCTACTGCACGCACTATTCTTTCTCCAATGGGCTCATGGACCACATGCTGTCGAAAGCGCAGACCAACTTGTTTCCGACTCCTGGCGAAGCCGGGTCGCACGCCCTGCACCCGAACTGCCCCGTACACGCGCCAAAGACGATCAAGCTTCGCGGAACGGCGCACGCGCTGACGCACATTGTCCGCACCGAGGGGCTCCGAGCGCTGTACGCCGGGCTCTCGCCCATGCTGCTCATTGCCGTGCCCTCTACGGTCTTCTATTTCACGTCCTATGATCTACTTCTCTCAGCGGCGCGCCGCGAGTACCCCGACATCGCGCCTATTGCGCCCTTCTTTGCGGGAGGCACAGCGCGCTGCATCGCGGCCACGGTGGTTTCGCCGCTCGAGCTCATCCGGGTCCGCATGCAGGCGAGCCCCAACGCCGGCGGCTTCCGCCATGTGCTGCGCGCCAGCGTGGCTGATGGGGCCGCTTCGCTCTGGCGCGGCCTCACGCCAACGCTGGCCCGGGATGTCCCGTTTTCTGCGATTTACTGGTCGTGCTTCGAGGTACTCAAGAGGTCCTTGACAGCGACGGCCGGCGCCGTAGACTCCGACTGCCCACCGGCGCACGTGCGGCTTGCCGTCGCCTTCACTGCAGGCGCAAGTGCCGGCACTGTCGCCACAGTGCTTACGCAGCCGTTCGATGTCGTCAAGACCAAGCAGCAGATCCACAACTTCTCAGCGACGGCGCCCTCGGACGCCGCTCTCGGCGTCGGCCCCATGCTTCGCGACATCCTGCGCCACGAAGGCATTGGTACGTACATTGCGCCAGTCACTCGCTCATGGGCGTGCCAGGCGGCGTCTTCACTGGCCTCTCCGCCCGAGTCGCCAAGGTCGCGCCAGCATGCGCCATTATGATTTCCACGTATGAAGCCGGGAAACAATACCTCGGCGTCGAATAGAACATTTACGCTACGTACTTGGCATACATGGCGCGGGCGATTTCGACGGCGTCACCCGTCGGTGCCACGGGAAACGCTGTCGTCGACGTCTGCCAGCGCTCCTCAAAGGCGCCGATGGCTTCGCCGACGGCAGCTTCGTCCATGGGCTTCCCCGCCGCAAATGCCGCGACGGCCGCATTCAGCCAGAGCGCCCAGCGTGGCATGTAGTAGTCGGTGATGAGCCCACTCCACTGCTTGGCCGCGTAGTCGCTGAGGGTGTCGCCTTCACCCCATCGCGTGAGCTGGTTGCGCGCCTGGTAGCCAAAGTACGCCTGTGTGGCTGGCTGTGCGCATGCTGCGGCTGCCGCGAGCCACGGTCCGAGCATGAACGCTGGGGTCGTCGCAAGGAGAGAGTCTGTGTCGGCCATGAGCTCCAGCAGAGTGTCCGCCTTGGCGCGAAGGCGAGCTGGCGTCGTTGGCGTGTCGTACAAGGCGCGGAACTCAAGGTAGCCGGCGGCTAAGGCGGCACTGAGTGCCTCCCGAGCCACATCGACGAGATCGTGGCGGAAGGTGTCGGTAGCTGCCAGCGCTGGGTCGGCGGCCGCGTCCAGCATCGCCCGGTACGCCGCGCGCACGCGGTCGGTGGTATCCGGCTTGGCACTCGACAGCATCTTCCAGTGCGGCCGATATGTCAGAATGCAGCGAGGCGGGGCGCGGCCGCCGTAGACGGACGCCAGTAGCTCTTTCCACGCAACGCCGGCGTCGGCGTTGGTGCAGTGGTAGCTACGACGACGGGTGAACTGCTGATAGTAACGAGGGCCTACCGATGGCGTAGGTACGCGGGTAGCCAAGCGGTCAAGTCGACGGGGGCCGCTTGCCAAGCCATGTCGAGCGTAAGCTCATACACAACGTAGTTCTGGAAGATGCCTTCCATCGTGAGGCCTATGCCAAGCATGCGCCCGTGGCTTTGATCGCGCGCCGCAATGGGGCCGGCCGCGAGGCGCGGAAGGTTGCCGTGGAGGCCGAGGTTGCCGCCAAAGGTGTGCAGCACGCAGTAGATCCACGACTTGCCAAAGTAGTTGTCAGTGCGGCTCCACACGGGGTACTCGTCGCTACCGCAGTGATGAGCTGCGGGCGGTGCGGCCAGCCTACCTCCAGAGGTCGAGGAGAACCATGCGGTCGTTGGGCACGCCGCCAAGATACGCTTGAATCCGGTCGGTCGTCCAAAATGTGCGCATGAAGTAAAAGAGCCAGCTCTGCATAAGCCAGATCGCATCGGGATCGGCCGCTCGCATGCATTCGATGACGGCGGTCGCCGACGCCCGGAGGTACTCAAGGTCGGCCGAGTGCGGTAGCAGCTCGTTGTACATATCGGTTTGGTACAGGCTGCTGGCACCGTCGTCCCCGTACATCTCGCGCTGAGTGGCGACGAACGCCTTACCGATTGCAAAGAAGAGTGGGTCCGTCGGCTCGAGCATGTACACGCAAGTGTACTTCTCAGGAAAGCCCGCCCACTGCGACGCCTGCCGCATGGCTGCGTCCGGGTACAGGGCTCGCATCGCTGCTGGCACGTGGCCCGCGAACGCCGGCAGTGCCGGGCGCATGCCTAGCTCGCGCATGCGGCGCAGAATGCGCTTCTGGAGCGCAAACTGGTCGTCGATAAAGTGTGCCGGAAGCGGACCGTAGGGTCCCCAGCTGCCTTGGATGTTGCCCATACGGCCCCAGGCTTGGAACGCTGCGCCGGCCAGAAACGCGTCCATGCCCGGGCCGTCGACACCGAACTTGCGGAAAGTCTCAGCCCACACCTTCTCCTGGCCGGCAAACGCCAGTGGCACGTTGATTCCTATATGGAGTGAGAGCAGGCTAGTGGGCTGGCGCACCGTTGAGCGCCATCCAGTCGATATGGGACTCCCAGCGAGCCCAGTCCCACGCCCACATCGAGTAGCTCGACGTGCAAACGTTCAGGTAGTACGAGACCTTGGACGCCTTCTTGAGCACGATGGGCGAATGGACGGGTGGCAGCGTCGGAGGCAGCGACAGCGCATGGCCGTCCCAGTCGACGTGCATGTGAAGCTCGCGCTTGAGGTACGCATGCAGCGCATAGCCCATGGCTGTCGCGCTCGAACCGGACACGCGGATCTTGCCATCATCCATGTCCACCTTGGCCATGTCGTTCCCATCAGGGCCCGTCGCCATCGTTGCGAGGGTGATCTAAGGACGCCATAAGCCTGACCCGCCGTATTGGCAGGGCCTTGCCTGCTCCACGTAAGCGTCGCCGAGCGTCCGCCGGATGAGATCCTTGACGGCAGGCAGCGCATCGTGAACGGGAAAGTCGAGCTGTACGCCTGAACGCTGCATGAGTCGCGCCCCAGAGAAGAGTACCACCTTGGCGCATGATGCTTCGCGGGGAGTTGGCTGGCGGCTCCCTCGGTTTAAGAACCAGAAGGAACTGTAACGGACGTGTATCTTTTGATGGCAGGCCGCGAGCTCGCAGCTCTCCTCCTGTGCGGGCTGGCCGCCCTCCTGTCGCTTGTCGCCATCGTTCTGCCCGACTGGTCCGCGTCGACAGAGCGCCCCAAGCCCGCTTTCACCGCCGGCGTATGGGGACTCTGCTTGCACGGCCCAAACGTGTCGCTGAACAATTGCTTCGGCTACAACCGCGCCGCCGACTACAACATCTCGAGGGGTAGCATCCAAGGTACATCCGCGTGGATTTACGGGGACTTACGATATCCAGGTGTGTGTGAAATGTATAACGGATCGCCGATCCTCGCGACGGCCGCCAATATTTCCGTTGCCCAGTTCCACGGCTTCATGGATCTTGCATGTGGAGGCTACGGCACGGCGACTCTAGTGATCGCAGGTTTCGGTGTCGCTTTGGCACAACTTGCGCTGCTTTCTCTCGTCCTCCATATGACGATATTCAAGCGCAAGATTGCGGCGGCATTGTTCGTTACCCAAACAAGCGAGGCTTTGAGTGGCATATTCGGCACGATGGCCGTCTGTCTCTGGGCAGCTATGGCTTCTGGCCTTGACGGCATCATCTTCAGCGTGGCCTTTGGGCTACAGATCGTTGCTATCGTCCTAGCTGCCACGGCCACTGTGCTTTTGACGCACGATGCCCGCGAGATCGCCTTCGCGCAGCTGCCCAAGGACTAAGATCCACATCCATAACATAGCATGTCGCTCCTCCGAGGAAATCCTCCGCTGGCGGTTCTACGCTGCGGTCGTGGTCTAATTACACGCCCCTTCACGCCTCATTTCCTGACCGCCGTTGTAAAAAACACGCAATGATATGGCGTGAAATTAGCCCCACCCAACAATGCCCCACTGGATTCCGACATGTTGCTTTTTGTATGCCTCCTGCCTGCCAAAATCGAATTGATACCCAATTGGGATTGGCTACTTTGTAGTCATTTCTACCAATCGTTGCGCATCGCTGTTGGTGACACGGACACGTCATTGCGCCGGTGGGCGTGTCGCATGTACGGTAGACCTTATGATCACCGTCGGGGAGAGCCGTCCCGCGCCATATAGTGTGAGTCCTCACTGGGAACACAAGACAGGGGTTGCCAAGCACAAGCTCATGAGGGGAAAGGTGCTTCCTGAGAGGCCTCAAGAGCACCGAGGGCTCGCCCGACACGAGGGTGGAGCCCAGCTGCTTGAAGCACAATGATCGCCTTGTCTCTGGAATTAGTGTACGCAATGTACGATGTACGAGATCGTCCGTCTTTGCGGCGGAGGAGGATGCCTTCGGCTCGCCATTTCCCAAGAATCCTCATCACCCCAAGATGGTCAAGCTCAGCATCAAGGACGTCGACGTCCGCGGCAAGCGCGTGCTCATGCGCGTTGACTTCAACGTGCCCTTTGCCAACGGCGAGATCTCCAACACCCAGCGCGTCGACGCCGCCCTGCCCACGATCCAGTACGCGCTCGACAACGGCGCCAAGAGCGTCGTTCTGATGTCGCACCTCGGCCGCCCGGACGGCAAGGCCGTTGAGAAGTACTCGCTCAAGCCCGTGGCTGCTTGCCTCAAGACCAAGCTCGGCCGTGACGTGACGTTCCTTGAGAACTGCGTCGGCCCCGAGGTCGAGGCTGCCTGCGCCGACCCCGTCAACGGCTCGGTCATTCTCCTTGAGAACCTCCGCTTCCACGTCGAAGAGGAGGGCAAGGGCAAGGACGCCGAGGGCAACAAGGTCGTCGCCTCGAAGGAGGCCGTCGCTGCCTTCCGCGCCAGCCTCAGCAAGCTCGGCGACGTTTACGTCAACGACGCCTTCGGCACGGCCCACCGCGCTCACTCGTCGATGGTCGGTGTCGACCTCGAGGTCAAGGCCGCTGGCTTCCTCCTTGACAAGGAGCTCGTGTACTTCGCTAAGGCCCTGGACGCCCCGGAGCGCCCGTTCCTTTCGATCCTTGGCGGTGCCAAGGTCGCCGACAAGATCCAGCTCATCATGAACATGCTCGACAAGGTCGACGAGATGATCGTGGGCGGCGGCATGGCCTTCACCTTCAAGAAGGTCATCGACAACATGAACATCGGTGGCTCGCTCTTCGACGCCGATGGCGCCAAGATCGTCGCCGACATTGTCGAGAAGGCTAAGGTCAAGGGTGTTAAGCTCCACCTCCCTGTCGACTTTGTCATCGCCGACAAGTTCGCCGCCGACGCCAACACGCAGGTCGTCGACGAGGCCGATGGCATCCCCGACGGCTGGATGGGCCTCGATGTCGGCCCGAAGAGCAAGGCCATCTTCGCCGAAGCCTGCCTGCGCGCCAAGACGGTCGTCTGGAACGGCCCGATGGGTGTGTTCGAGTTCGATGCCTTCGGTACAACATATCCCTTTGCATGGTCCGGCTCACGTCTCGTATGTAGCCCAGGGCACCAAGGGTGTCATGGATGCCGTCGTCAGCGCTACCCAGAACGGCGCTACCACCATCATCGGCGGCGGTGACACTGCCACGTGCTGCGTCAAGTTCGACACCGAAGATAAGGTACCACTTCTACTCTCCTGAGCGCCTTCTAAAGCTTATGGCAGGTGAGCCACGTCAGCACGGGCGGCGGTGCCAGCCTCGAGCTCCTGGAAGGCAAGGTCCTGCCCGGCGTCAACGCCCTTACCGACGTGTAATGTACCTGCATGTCGATTTGCCGCCGCAGCTGCCACGGCGGCCGCGGTTTCTTCGCCTTGTTTGCAAGTAAACCATGAATTAAACTGTTTTTGTGCCACAGATCCCCCAAGACTCGCGCCCCGAGCGTGCAGTGGCCGCTCGTCGCCGGCGCCGCGCTCGCCGTCGCTGCTGTAGCCTTCGGCGTCCTCCGCAAGACCAAGTAAGCGCGTGGCTAATAGTAATCGTTGTGCTTTACTCTTGTTGCGTGGATCTGCGGAATCCGAGCCCGATGTAGAAGATCTCGGTCGACTCGGGCCGCGAGGACTCGGGCTTCATGGCCTTGACGACATCGAAGTACTGCTTAAGCTCGGTCCGGAATTGGTCGCCTGCAGGGGAACGCAGCACCTTGGAGACGAAGCGACCGCCGGGCTTGAGGTAGAGCTGGGCCATTCGCAGGGCGTTCTGGCATAGACGCAGCTGGTCCTCGCTGTCGCGAAAACCGAGGCCTGAGAAGGACGGCGCCATGTCGCTGAGAACAACGTCTGCCTGCCGCCCCGCAAGGTAGTCGACGATCTTGGCTTGGATGTCGGGCTTCCGGAAGTCGCCGACGATGACGCCGACCCCAGGGAAGGCCACAAAGTGCAGCAGATCGATCGCGATGACGTTCACCTTGCCTGGCTTGTCGGGGTTTTCGGGAGGACAGCCCTTGCGGCATTCATCAATCGCGATCTACGATGTTCTTTGCCAGGTCTGTGGGAAGCTGGTGAAGCTACCTGCGTCCAACCGCCAGGAGCCGCACCAAGGTCAATGACGACGTTGCCCTTCCGCACGACGTTGAACTTCTATCGCAGGGTTTGAGCAAAGCTCGATGTGTGGGTTGGAGTACCGCATTAATCTCGCGAAGCTTCAAGGCGGCGCGAGAGCGAAGACCTTCGCGCTTGGCCTGCTTGACAATGTGGTCGTTCTGCTGGCGGTTGAGCCAGCGCGCGCTGGAGACAGACTTGCCCTTCCGGATCGTCGAGAACCATCGGGCGGCTGGCAGTAGGACATGTGCCATGGCTTGTTGCAACCAGCGGAAATGCTTCCAGTATGAAACGTTCCAGTTATAACATCATATTTTGCGTTAGAACGCGACCATTGTCAAAAAAAGGCACAAATGTATTTCTTCCTTTTTGGCAAACTACCTGTTATAGCTCTGTTATACCTGAATGATAACGTTTTAACGATGCGTAATACCACGACAGAAACAACAGACGGCCTAATTAGGACGCGGCGACGACAACATTCATTACCCGGACCAGCAAGGGACGATGAGCCTTCGCGCCCGCCACGTGCCCGCAAACCCGCTGATCGCGACACCGCCAATCCAGAAGGTCGATCTCGCACGGGACCTTGCGGCAGCTCGGTACGTGACGCAGAAGCCCGTGAGGCATCATGCGCGGACGTAGGAACGCGTACAAGCGGCAGGACATTGGTGCATCCCGTGCGGCACATTCGAACTGCGTGTGTGGCCCATCTGGAGCAAAGGCCATAAACGAGCCAGGGCACTCGGTTAATTCCATGAAGAACTCTCTCGTCAAGATCGGGGCTGAAGCAGGGCTCACAGCTATGGGCTGCAATCTTCTCTTCCTCTCGGCGCTCACCGCCCTCGACGATGCCGCCATTGCGCAAGTAGTCGTACGTATGGCCATGGGAGTGGCTGTTGCCTGTGCAATCTTCACTGGCGCCATCGCCTACCGCCGCACGGAGGAGGAACGCTTCGAGTACGAGCGCGAGCGCCGTCGCGAGATGTGGTACGTCATAGGCCGTCCTTCCTTCGCTCTGACAAAAGGTACAGGGAACTCGACAACTTTCCTGAGGGCGAGAAGGAAGAGATGGTCGAGCTGTACGCTGCCAAGGGCATGTCCGTCAAGGACGCTACGGCCGTCATTGACCTCATGGCCAAATACGAACATTTCTTCGTCGACATCATGATGATCGAGGAGTTGAGTTTGCTACCTCCAAGCACCGTCGTTGGGTCGGCCTTAGTCGGTACCATCCCTCGTCGCCGGTGCGGCATCAACGAGCGTAGGGATGACAACGTGCATTGGCGGCCTCGCCCTCGGCATCATTCCGCTACTCGTGCTGCTTGCCTCCCAGGTCGTGCTACCACCGATCGGTGCGCTCTCAGCGTCCACTGTCATGGTCTTCGTGGTGGCCGCCGCGGGTGCACTCCTTCGCGTCTACACGGTAACCTCCAACTTCCTCCGAGTCTCACAGTGCGCGTAGTTCACGGGTGCCGATCACACCAAGACGTACCATTGGGGCCGCCTGCAAATGCAGCTGCCCTACTCGATTGAGACTTTCTTCGGCACTTTTGCGGGAATGGCTGGGGCCGCGTACATTGCTGGCGTCGTGGGTCGCCTCGTAAGCTAGTACAGCAATCGCTTCTCTTGCATTGCATACGAATTATGTTCTTAGTGTGAGTGATCTTCAAACTATGGTGGTGAGCAATGCTGCATCCATGCTCCACAGTCGTGAGATCAGAGCCAGGGAAGCTGCTACCTTGCACAAGGGGCAGGATGTGGACCGCCGATTGACACGACGTCCTGCTCGTTGCGGTGAGCCTCGCGGCCGGTGCAGCACAAATCCACCGCGCGTCTCAAGCATTGACATTTCCGCCCGCTCTCACGGCGCTCGGTAGCTCCTTGGACTGCGAAGTGCGTCGCTTCCTCTTCTTGTGGCATCCAGAATGCCACACTCAAGTCAAGCCGGAGCCAAGATGGCCAGTTGCGGGTGGAGCGAACGGAATGACGGCGCTGCAGCCATCGATTCACTAGAATGGAGCGTTGAGTGGCGAACCCGTAAGCACCTTACCATGCACGCCCCAACCTCACGGAATCGAGTGGACTTGACAAGAATTTGGATACTTGGCGTGCGAGCGGAGCAACAGTTGCCCTTGCCAATGCCAACTGTGGTGCACAGCTGGAAAGTCTCGATACAAACAGCGAGCTAAGGGAATTGAGTGGACATGTCACAGATGAATCCTCTCGTTTGGCTCGGTTTTGCCGCTGCTTCGTGGTGGACGGCTTCGGCGCGGGCATTCGTTCGCTGTTCATTTTGCAATTCACGAACAACCGACCCGTATGGCCGAGCACGGCACTGGGCGATGGACACCAACGGAGGACGTAGCACTTCTCATTGCCCACGGTGAATACCGCGGAGATTGGCTGCTCATCGCTCGGGCCGTGGGAAGGACCTGGCAGCAATGCTACATCCGATACACCCGCACGCTTATGGCCGGGTTCGGCAGGGGTCATTGGAGCGAGCAAGAAATCATCGACTTTCTCCTCACCGTCCTCAAGCACACAAACGCCGACGGTGTCACCGATTTCGCCGCCGTTGCGTCCAGAGTGGGTCGCCGCCAGCAGCTTTGTGTTACTCGGTGGCAAGAGTACTCTTGCCCCGCGGTGGTCTTCGTCTACGAGCGCCGTGCCGGTCCGTCCGGCCGTATTCCGTTCGCACCGTTGACGGCCCAGGAATTGCTTTGGCTCCCTGTGCTTGCAGAGCTTTATGGCTCCCAGATGCTCAAGCTCACCGCCATCCACAACGCACTCCTGGCCCAGCACGATGCTCTTGTCGCGGACCTCACCGACTACCGCGTGGGCGTGCCCGCCGCTTTCGAAGCGCAACACCCAGAGGAAGCCGCGGCTCTCCGCCGCCTTTTCGTGCTACCGAAGCGCACAAGCACGGACTTAAAGCGTGCGATGAACGACTTGGGGCTGTCGGTGGTGCGCAAAATTCGCGGCCGGCATCCAGCCTCCGGCTCGTGGAGTCTCGAAGTCGAAGTCAGCCGTGTGCTCGGGCGCTTATATGTTGTACACGAGCCTACAGTGCTGATGGCGATTCCATTGACGGTCGAAGATCTGGATCTGTACGAGATCATGCCAGCCCCCCAAGAGGTTGAGCTCGGCGAATTCGACATCTTTCCTTGGAGGAATGCGGCGGAAGACTTCACCGCCCCGCACTATCACGGTGCTACGACCGATGACGGCCTCGCCAGCGACGTTAATATGATGCAGCCCCGGCAGCGCCCGCCATCGGAGCCCGCAGTCGTCTCAACCGCGCAGACCACTTCCACAGTCGATATTTGCGCTGAAGTCCGTGACGACGTCGACGAGTGCGAGCTCTCGGCCTTCCTTGCACTGTGCTTCCCCGTCAAGCACTAAGGTCGCTACGTAATTTCAATTATATTGAATTTGATTGACGATCATTGGAGTCACCGGCGCTCGAGGAAAAGGAATAACCTTGCATTACCGTCCGTGATACATGAAGGTACGCAGCGCTGCCAGCCACACCATATCGGACACATTGATTCCGCGAAATCGCGGCTTGAGCCACGCGATGACATGCCTCTTTGGGTCTCGTTTCCGCGCCACGGTAGGCCCACAACGTCCTAACCATCCTTCTCATGGTTGCGCGGGACTGGCGTGCGGGACAACGACACCCTTGTGGCCTCTGAAATTCGGTTGCTCAAAAGTCTATCTGGCCGGATCCCTCATATTGCACTTAACTCCCCCATATTGCACTTAAGTCACGCCATTGCCACCGCCGAACACTCTCGTCGCAAACCTAGTCGATGCTGGGTACTAATAGTAAACCAAATCGAGTGGACTGCACAAGTGCACTTGGATATTCATGGTTGCTTGGCCGTCAAGTGTCCTCACCAAGTCTCGGTGCGCAAGCTACACATCTACCACTAACCAACGCCAATACCTACCGACAGACTGGGAATGCAAACATCGAGTCTAAAGAATCGAGTACATGTCATACACCAGTACTGCTACACGCACTGCATATCAGCTTACTTTACACTGTACTTGTTCGCCCTAACGACCCAAGAACACTTGAGTGATGGCCGCACGACATAGCTGTCCAGAGATGGCGGACGGCGTCGACAGGCAAGTAGATTTTGCGCTTGCCGTGCACGCCGGCATGACATAGACGACAGCGCGTATATATTGGTTGCTCGTCACCATTGCCATCATAGTGGTGAGCTCATTAGCACCTACAAGGACTTTTAATGCGTAGCCTTCCGTTCCAACATTCAGCTCACAATTCAGTGTACAATGCGTTTTATCTAGTAGACAACTGATATGCCAACCTGTTGCGCGTCATCTGGTGCTGCACCACTCGTGAACTCGACCCTAGGGCAATACAAACATCAACTGACGACATTGAGGATGTTCCTTTGTACCACTGTTGGTTTGATTTCTGGGCTTCACTGATGATAGGGGTGGGCATGAGCCCTTCGGCTTATTTTCCAAACGACCAGCCACTGCGCACGATGACAGTGCTATCCACAAGACGATGGACAACGAAGGAAAAGCAAATACTCGTCCGCGCATACTCGGCCCATCCCGACATGTGGCACGTGATCGCTAAACTTGTTGGGCGTACCAAGGAGCAATGCTCCCAACGGTACAAGCGTTCGGTCGCGCCTGGACTAGCCAAGGGCGCATGGACCAGCGATGACCTCGTCACCTTTCTGTTTTGTGTCGCCACGCATACCAACAGCGAGGGCAAGATTGATTTCGATGCCATTGCGTTGCTCACCAATCGCCGAAAGCAGTTGTGTAAGACCCGCTGGAATGAGTACTCATGCCCAGGGTTGGTGTTGGCCTACAACCGCAGTGGCAAGCTTCAAGGCGTCCGATATGCCCCGTTGACGGACCTTGAGAGGAGCTGGCTTCCTGTGCTCGTCGAGCTCTATGGCTGCCGGATGCTCAAGCTCACCGCCGTGTTCAACGCCCTTGTGGCTCAGAACGCCGATCTCGTTGAGCATCTCCGTACCAGCTGCATCGGTCTGCCCCGTGAGTTCCAGAGGGTGTACCCCAACGAAGCTGCCGACCTAAAGCGCCGCTTTGTGGTGCCCCGACGTAGTTCAACTGACTTGAAGCGAGTGCTAAAGGAAGCCAAGTTGTTTGTCGAGCGCGAAGCCCTTGGCCGGCATCCCGGATCGAGCACGTGGAACCTTGATTTCGAACTTGAGCTTGTCCGTATGCGCCTTGCACAGAACACCGAGTCAGCCACGCTCCAAGCGAGCTCTGTGGACGAGACGGGCGACGTAAACCTTTACGAGCTCGTGCAGCCCCCTCGCATCGAGGAGTGCATTGCAGTCAACATCGACGGTTGGACACTGCCGTCGGAACCTCAGCAGGTCTCGCCGGAAGTCCATTTCGCTCAACAGCTTGGCGAGGACATCGACTCGCCGGAAATCGACGAGTTGCTCGAAATGATTGCGTGGCGCGAGGCGACGGGGTCGGCCCCCGCGGAGCCTGTGGGCGACAACGACTTCGCCCCAGCTGATGCCACCCACAGCACGGTCGATTCCGACGACGTTCTGCCACGCGAGGTCCTGATGACGCTCTACCACTTGTGCGAACCTCAAGTGTACGTGGGTCAGTACATAGCATCAACTCTATAGCTTTAAGGTTACGTTTCTACTCAACGCGCGGCTGGTAGCGGGGACAACGCTGCGTTGTAGGAGGTATGGGCAACGCCCATGGAATCACGAGATTGTGCAGTTGTCGTGCGTGAGCTTGCCGCCGTTCAGTCGCCGCTCGCGTTCGAGCAGCTCCCGCTGGGTCATGGAGGCTACGAAAGCGTGAGCGTTCCATTGGCACCAACCGACCTACGGTTCAGCGTCATGATAAGCGCGTCGCGGGCAATGGTTTCGAGCGCGTCCGATGTGTTCTCAGACGTCTTGGCACTCGTTTCTACACCAGCCTTAGTTTCCTCTCCCGCGACTGCGACGTACCGATGAAGCGGCAGTTGTACTGGGACGCCGCGGCCTGGCCATCCTCCGAGTTCACGACGCGCGTGGGCAGATCGATCTTGTTGCCGACTAGCAGCATGGCCGGCATGTTAGGCGTCGAGTACTGTTGAATGTTCTTCATCCAGTAGCCCACATCTACAGTCACATGAGTCCACGGAGGCCAACTGCGGTTATCGTACTGTCGAAGCCGCGCTTGTCGCTGACGTCGTACACGAGGATGATGCCGTTCGCGCCCTTGTAGTACGCTACGTGACGGTGAGATTGAGCTGCGCGAAGCCGGCAAGTACTAGATGTGATGCGGTGGAAGCGCTCTTGGCCGGCTGTGTCCCAGATCTGCAGCGCAACGTCGTGTTCGTCCTCGAGCCGCAGCTGGCGGAGCTTGAAGTCCACCCTGCGTTCCGGCGTAAGCGAGGTGGCCTATGGGCAACCAGACGTACCCTGCGGTGGCGAGCATGGACTCGGAGAAGGCGTCGCCAGAGAAGACACGCATGAGGCTGGTCTTGCCGACGCCGCTGTCGCCGAGCAGGAGCAGCTTGATCTTGTGAGGCTTCTTGGCAACCGGCTTGCCCTCGTCGTCGGCCGCAGACGCCGAATGCGATGAAGGCGCACGGCCGAGCGATCCGCGGCCGGTGGCTTTCGTGACAGATGTGATGGATCCACGGTTCGTTGGGGCGGCGCCGCTCTTGGGACCGAACTTGGTGAACACCTTGGACTTGAAGCCCGAGAGAAGCGAAGACTTGGCCTTGGCAGGAGCAGCGGCTTCATCGCCCGCCGTGAGCTCGGGCGCTGGTAGTCGCTCCTGCTGGAGTTTGATTGCCTCCTCCTCGGCCATTTTCTTCTCTTCCAGCTCTTCCTCGGTCATGCTTTTGCGGTCAAGCTCGTCGGCCGTCGTGCGCATGGCGAGGCCTTGGGAGAGAATGTCGAGCGCCTTGGCACTGAGGGCACCTGTTTCAGCGGGATGCGCTGCACGAGCGCCAGAGCCGTCGTTGAAGGTAATCGAATCGACGTCAACGGGCGCCGAGCCAGCCAGGTAGATCTTTGTGAGCGCGGCTGCGTGGCGCGAGACGTCGGTTCCGGTGTAGCTGTCGTCTACAGAGTCGAGTGGCGGCGAGAGCACTTGGTCGCTCGAGTCGTCAACAAGTTCGGGTAGCTCCCGGGCCCGCGAGGCCGATCGCGATCGCCCGTAGCCGTGGTCGGCCGGCGCTTCACCGCAGAAGGATCTGCTGCGGCTCCGACTGTCGCGCTGGTCGAGCATCATCTCCATCTCGCGCTCCCACGCAGCTTGTTCCTCGGCCTCATTCATAATACTAGAATAGCTCCAGGCTGCTCTGTTCTACTGTGGCCCGAACAAACTGGGCACTCACCGATGCCCCTCGGAAACTGCATCCCCTCTGAAACTCGATACCTCCCACCGACTGCTTCCACGGCTCCTTACCGCGCGGGACGCGATCTGGAGCAAAAGGTCCTCCGACAGCAGACACAAGCTGCCCATCACGACCGACGCTCACGGCAGCTCTGCCCGTCGCGTTCTCATCGCCGATCTTCTCGATGCTGCTGAATTCCATTACATGTGCTGGCAAGGAAACGTATGCGATCCAAGGGAGCCGGGGTGCTTGTCGCGGACGCTTCGTCCGGGGTAATGGTGGCCACCAGGCCTGGCTATGACCTCGTACTTCCTCCATGCGTGTGCGGTGACCACAGCTGCCCTGCAAGAAGGCACAAGGAGCAGGCATCGGCCCTTCGTGTCGGTTGCGTGCAGCTAGCTCCGCATCTGCTTCAATGCCGTTGTCCTTGGGCAACGAGATGGGAATGGGTGTGTACGAATAAGTGCCATCATGTAGAAATTAATGACCTAAAACGTAGTCCTGTGATATTTGTTTCGAAAGGTTTTCCTGCTTGGTGGTCGAGAGACACATACACAGGATGGGCCGGCTCGCAAGCAAGCGCAAGATCAAGCAATGCGACCCGTTCTTCAAGGGGAAGCGCGCGGGCGACAACGACAAATACGACAAGGCGCCGACGGTGTCGAAGCGCAAGAAGCGCAAGGAGCGCAAGATGCTGGACCAGGCGGCGATTGACCGCTTCGTGCTTGGCGGCGACGCGGTTTCGAGCGGCGTCACGACAAGCAACGGACAGAAGAAGAACAAGAAGAAGGGCGCGCTCGACGATGTGGAGGGACGCCGCCCGGGTGAGACCATGCGCGCCTTCAACCAGCGCATGGGCAACGAGGTACGCAAGGTTCTTTACCAAGAGTCGAAGAAGGATCGCAAGAGCACCGAGAAGAAGAAGCAGTTCTTCACCGCCAAGAAGGAGAAGTCGAAGCGCAAAAAGATGACGGACCAGGAAAAGTACGAACTGGAGTTCCAGGAGACGGGGTCCACCAAGCGCGACACCTTTAGCGGTGCGGAAAAGGTGTCGTTTGGCGAGCGCTACGACGCGCCACCGATCCTGCCGGTGCTCAAGGGCGTCTTCAAGAAGAAGGCAGAGGCCGCCAAGGCCCGCAAGTAACGATCCTAGACTAGTGTACTCTTAATCCATCCCTTTTCAGCCGACCAAGAGCGCTTCTGCAGCCGCTTGCGCCACACGCTGAGCAGGGACAGAGAGGAGCAGCGCGAGCGCCTACATCGTCGAGTATCCTTGAGTTAAAGCACACAAGATGCACTGAGGCTACCTGGGCCAAGCGCGCATCATCGCCGCGGCACACATCCATGCAGTACGCCTTGGGATGCCACGGCAATTGCAAGAGCTTGTCGAACAATTGCTATAGCAGGTCATGGACAGAAAGCGAGACGGAGCAGTACCTGTGAGTAAGGTACGTTTGGATGCAGGTAAACCATGTCAACGCATCTCGCGGCATCGCCCGCAAGGCCCTGGAACCGTGCCTCGAGCTTGTCTTCGTTGCCTCCATCATTCGCGAGCACCCACACGACTTGCGTCGCTTCATCTCTGCCGGTGGTATGACCAAGCACGCGCTTCGTGGCAAGGAAGTCTTTCAGAAGTGCATCTTCCTGTGGGCTGATGTCCCCATCCACGTGCAGGTGAACGCAGTCGGTAGCGGCGCTGCCGGGCGCAGAGGTGGGAAGCATCTCGTCCCGTCGTGACTCACCGTGTAACACGAGATCTTGCCCGACGTCAAAAAAATATTCCCTCCCTATAAGATCACAGTCGATATTTGGACCGTTACCGCGTTGTTTCGGCCCCACGTCCAGACGCGGCCCACCCAGCATTCCCGCCATGAAACGCCCCTGTGTTATTCGATATTACCCATCCAATACGTCGAGTCATCGCACCGCCGGGTCGATACTTGCCCGTACGCAGCCTGCTAGGGCTGCTGTGATGCGGGCAAGCGCTGCGGATATTGCAGTGTCGGTGCCGTGTATGTCTGCGCGGGCAGAGATTGTGGTGCAATGTCACTATTGCCATGTCCGTATTGGAGGGTGGGAGGACCACACCAGGTAATGCTCTGGGCAAAAAGATCTATTTTCTAAGCACCCTGAGGACCAATACAAATATCAAGTGATAAAATGAAATGGGTGCCTGGGCGGGGAAATATATAATATTAATATTTGATCTTGGCGTCGACGACGTCAGTCGCATATTGGAATCGGAAGCGGTCGGGAGCATGGCGCACATCAAGAGCGCGGCGTTGCTGCCGACGCATGAGCGCTTCCAAGCGCGGGCGCCCGTCACTGACGTGAGCAGCCTGTCTATCAACCAACGTCTTGTGCTTGAGAACAAGAAGCGCACGGCCGCGCTTCGGCGGCGCAACACGATCGAGGTCGAGAAAATGCTCAGCGCGGCGCCTGTAGAGATCGGTGCCCAAATTTGGTTGCCGGACCCGGAAACGGTGTGGCGCGTTGTGGAAATCGTCAAGTACCATGAGGAAGAGAAGGGTATGATCCTTACCGCCGTGGGTCCCCGTGGAGAGGAACTGGTCGATATGCGTGACATCGGTGACCTCTACCGGGTCAACCCCCGCGTCGTCGACGACATGACGTCGTTGTACTACATTCACGAGGCTGGTATCCTTGAAAACTTGAACGTGCGCAGTCGTCTCGACAACCAACGCCCGTACACGTTTATGGCCAACGTGCTCATCGCTGTGAACCCGCTTCGCAAGGTGGTCGAGCCTAACATCAAGGACTACGTTAAGACGCAAATGGGCGATCGTCCGCCACATCCGTATGCGGTCGCCGAAGTGGCGTTCCAGCAAATGTCACTGCGATCGCCGTCGCAGTGCCAGTCGATTGTCATTTCGGGCGAGAGTGGTGCCGGCAAGACCGAGACGTCCAAGATCGTGCTACGTTACATCACGACGCGCGAACACATCTTGAGCAGCGACAAGTCGGCACCTTCACCGCCCGCGTCCAAGCTCTCGTCACAGGAGCTCGACCGACGCCTCTGGGACACGAACCCGATCCTCGAGGCGTTCGGTAACGCCAAGACCTTGCGCAACCATAACTCGTCCCGCTTCGGCAAGTTCATGAAGCTGCAGTTCTCGGACTCGGGCAACCGCCTGCACCTCATGGGCGCCTTCATCGAGACGTACCTGCTCGAGAAGTTCCGCGTTGTGGCGCAGATCCCCAACGAGCGCAACTTCCACATCTTCTACTTCCTCCTTGCCGGTGCATCGGACGAGCTTTCGTCCAAGCTGTCGCTCGGCGGTCCTGGTGACTTCTTCTACCTGAACCAAAGCGGCTGTGTGAGCGACCCCAACATCGACGATGAACTGCTTTTCGACGACGTTTGCTCGGCGCTCAAGACGGTCGGCGTCGACGCTGACAAGCAGCTCGCCGTCTGGACGCTTCTCGCGGGCATTCTGCACATGGGCAATGTGCGGCTCGAGAACCGCGAGACGTCCGAGGGCGACTGCGCCGAGGTGGCGGCAGCATCGAAGGCGTCGCTGGCGATTGTGTCGAAGCACCTGGGCGTCGACGGCGCGCACCTGGAGCGCGTGATTACGCAGCGCGAGATTGAGACGCGCGGCGAGAAGTTCATAATCAAGCGCAACGCCAAGGAAGGCCAGTACGTGCGCGATGCCATCGTCAAGTCCATCTACCAGCACCTCTTCGACTGGATCGTGCAGCACATCAACGTGGCGCTGGGCCACGGCCCGCCGGAGCTGCCGTTCATCGGCGTGCTCGATATCTTTGGCTTCGAGTCGTTCGCCGTCAACGATTTCGAGCAGCTGCTCATCAACTACGCCAACGAGGCGCTGCAGGCGACTTTCAACCAGCAGGTGTTCATCGCAGAGCAGGAGCTTTTCGTCGCCGAGGGCATCGACGTCGGTAAAATCCAGTGGCCCGACAACCGCGAGTGCATCGACCTCATCGCAGCCAAGCCCAACGGCGTCCTCGCGCTGCTCGACGCCGAGGCGCGCACGCAGAAGCCGTCGGACGACAAGTGGAACGCGACGCTGCACAAGACGCACACGGGCCACGCGCACTTCCTCGCGCCCCATGAAAAGGACAAGAAGTTCGTCTTCATCATCAAGCACTTTGCGACGATGGTGCCGTACACGATCGGCAACTTTATCGATAAGAACAACGATACGATCCCCAAGGACCTCGAGGAGCTTGTGCTCTCGAGCTCGGCGGCGCTCATGGGCCAGATCTACAAGGACGGCACTGACGTTGCGGCTGGCTCGAGCCTCAAGAAGCCGAGCGTCTCGATGAAGTTTTGCGACCAGATGCACAGCCTCGTGGACACGCTCAACGCCACACGATGCAACTTCATTCGATGCGTCAAGCCCAACCCGACCATGACGCTCGGCGTCTTCGACAACGGCTACGTCGTGGACCAGCTCCGTTGCACGGGCATGCTTGCGACGTGCGAGTTGCTCAAGGTCGGATTGCCCACGCGCGTGTCGTACGAGGAGATCTGCCGCATCTACAAGCCCGTGCTGCCGCCCAACGTGACGCCCATGTTTGCGTGCTACAACGAGCGCACTTTCACCGAGGCTGTGCTCTGGGCGTTCCGTGTGGACGCCGACGCCTACCGCCTCGGACGCACGCGCGTCTTCTTCAAGACAGGCAAGATCGCCCTGCTCGATGCGCTGCTCAAGGTCGACATGAAGAAGATGGGGCCGTGGATCGTGGCGCGGCTTAAGAAGTGGCTTGCGCGCCGCCGCTGGCGCTATGCAACCGCCAAGATTATGGCCCAGCGCGCCTTCTTGTGGTTGCTCGAGCACATGCGCAAGCGCAAGGCGGCCATCATCAAGCTGCAGGCCGTCGCGCGCATGTTCGCCGTGCGCAAGCAGTTTGTCGCACTCCGCACGCGCCACCGCGAGGCCGCCAAGCGCAAGGCCGCTGCCCAGCACCGCTGGAAACTCGCCATTGCGCACGTTCGCGGCCGTGTGGCGTTCCTCGAGCTCTTCCGCCGCTCGCGCGCCAAGCTCGCGGCCGAGCAGGCGCGGCTGCAGCGGGCGGCCATCGTGCTGCAGGCCATCGCGCGTATGAAGATTGCGCGCCGCGAAGCCGACCGCCTTCGCCGCGCGGCACAAGACGCGGCATTGCGCGCGCGCCTTGCGCAGGAAGCGCAGGCCCGCGCCGAGGCCATCAAGAAGACGGCGAAGAAGCGCTGGCACATGGCTGTGTACGCCGTCCTCGCGCAGCGCCACTTTGCGCAGCGGTTGACTAAGATCCGCAACGCGCGCCTTGCGGCCGAGAAGGCGCAGCAGCGCCAGCGCGAGGAGATGGAGGCTCTGCGCCAGCGCGAGGCCGCCGAGCACGCGCGGATGCTGTACCTGCAGTCGCAGTCGGCGCTCAAGATCCAGGCCGCCTACCGCGGCAAGGTCGGCCGCGACGAGGCCCGCCGGGTTGCCGCCGTCGTGTATGCCCAGCGTGCGGCCGCCGCTGCGGTGCTCGCCGCTGAGGAAGCCGCGCGTGCTGCCGAAGTGGCCTCCGAGGCGCACGCGGCCGAGGCCGCCGCCCTACGCAAGCTTGATTCGCTAGATGCCACTCGCAACGCGACGCTCGGCGCCGTCGGTGGCGTGGCCGTCGGTGGCGTAATGGGCACCGCCGGCGTTGCAGGCGTCGCAGGCGAAGCCACCGCCATGGGCGCCTTGGGCCAACAGGGCGTTGCTGGTGCTGCGCTCGGCCACCAGGAGAGCCTGCACGAGCCGGACCTGAGCTGGATGCCGCAAGACGCGCCCGTGGTGGCCGACGCGACACTCGGGGACCCCATGCGAGCGGAACAGCTGGCGCAAGCGGGGCGCGACCTCTTCGGCGAGGAAGGCGCCGAAGTTGTGGGGCCGCTTGTGAGCGCCGAAGACGACAATTTGCGCAACCCTGTGGAGCGCATTCAGGAGTTCCCGACAGGCCCGCCGATCCCGTACAAGGGCGGCATCTTCACATGCACGCTGCTCGGCCACCGCAAGCTGCAGGACGAGAACTGGGGTGACGAGTACACGGAGTACGTGCTGCGTGTGACCTGGGGCCGCGACATCTTGGAGCAGTCCAAGACGGCATGGCTCGTTGGCGGCCGCTACAACGACTTCAACGCGCTGCACCAGGAGCTCAAGGCGGCGGCGTCGGGCAAGCGCGGCAAGCGCGCTCCGTGGTTCCCGCGCTTCCCAAAGCGGCATCCGTTCTCGTCGCTCATCGGCAAGAACCAAGAAGAGAAGTTCATCATCAAGCGCGAGAAGGAACTCAACCGGTACATGACGCAGGTGCTGACGCAGATGCCGGACGCGCTTTTGAACGTGCACATGGATCGCTTCCTGCAACTGACTCTGCGCACAAGCGACATTTGCGAGCGCGAAGCCTTCGCCGAGGCGCGCAAGGCCTGGGAGGAGGAAGAGCGCCAGGCCATTGCCAATGCCGCCGACGCCGAGCCGCTCAATGAC
This sequence comes from Achlya hypogyna, assembly GCA_002081595.1. Taxonomy (NCBI): domain Eukaryota; phylum Oomycota; class Saprolegniomycetes; order Saprolegniales; family Achlyaceae; genus Achlya; species Achlya hypogyna. Next base: position 23,610 of record JNBR01000348.1, on the reverse strand, counting down.
GCGGAGCTGCACGAAGTGGAGCAGCTTGTGCACGAGCTCCTCGAGAAGATCATGTACAGTCAGGGCGACATCCGCAACGACAACGGCCTGCAGGAGATGATTCATGCCGTCAAGGTGCTGCAGCCGCGCGTCACGGCGTCGGCGCAGATCGGCGCCGGCGTCAACATGGAGCTTGTGCCACTCGCGATGCAGCTCCAGGACGACATCCAGGACGCCTTCAGCCAGTACAACGACACGCTCCTCGCGCTGCGGCTCGACCAAGACTTCAACTGAGCGCCCCGAGGCCGAGCGATGGAACTCGGCCCGTAACCCTGCGGAATACATGCACGAATTAATCCCTACTTAAGTGGTCCAAGCGCTGTTTGTCGGGAACAATCGAGGGTGAGAATCATGCCAGCCAGGGTCCCAGCGAGCTGCAGAGCATGAAGACACGCAAAGACGTTGGATTAAGCGAGGATTTAGACCTTGACGTTGGTCTCGAAGGGCTGGTTCTTGCGGGCGTAGGCCTGGTGGTAGATGATTGCTAGCAGCGCGACGAACGAGAGAACGAAGGAAGCAATCTCGAGGCCGAAGCTTGCGCCGTAGCCGATGGCGCCGCCCAGCGAGTGCACTTGGCCGGTCCAGCAGCAGAACGCAATGAGGGATGAGACGCAGGCGAGGAGCGTGAACGTCTTGGCGAGCGTCATGTAGCAGGACCGGGCACCGCAACATGTGACGAAGAACACGAGCGTGGTGACACTGAGAAGGCCAAAGCCCATCGCGAGCGTTGCAAACGCCAGTGACGCCTTGCCGATGGCGCCGCACGACTTGTCCATGAACTCTTTGAAGGGCGCGTTCCCCAGACCTGCGTATTTGGCGCCAAGGTTGAATGCGCTGCTGTTTGCATCCTGGTATGTGGAGCAGACGCCGGCCGTGATCCCGAGCGTGTAGTAAGGGTTGGACGTCATGGAGCCATTGACCTTGATCGCCTCGCTGAGGTCGGTGGCGCGGTAGAAGCTGAAGCACTGGTCCAGTTGCACGTGGTCAGACGAGATGTTCAAGTCGGCGTTGACGCAGAAACCCCAGACGCCCGTCGTGAATTGCACGTTCTTATACGCCGAAGCCGACGCAAGCCGCGTCGAGTCCACGGTGCTCGACCAGAATGGCATGGCGAGGCCGACGGTCGCGAGCACGAGCGCGGCGGCCGACAAGAAGATGGCGAGGAGACCGGTCCAAGAGCACGCCATGCGATCGGTCGGCGGCAGAAGCGGAAATGGAAGATCGCCATGTTCCTGACCAACGGCCGACCGCCGCTGATTGGTCGAAACGAGAGCTTTGGTCGTCACCGATTGGTCATTCGAAATCTCACCGGGCAGTTTCATTGGCTCCCGGGGGTTTTGCCACCCACCAGGCGCATTTTGCTTCGATGTTCGGCACTGCCAAGGGCCTCGCCACGCTGCTATTGTGCGTCCTCGCGACTGGCTTCTCGTGGGCGCAGCTCTTCCTGCCCACGTGGCGCGTGGCCACAAAGGGTGTGGCGTCGGTGGGCCTCTGGGGTCTCTGCGCCGACGGGGTCTGCTATCCGTTCTTTGTGCCGTCAAGCACCGCCGAGGTTCTTGCGTCTGTGCACGGCAACGCGAGTCGTCTTGCGATCCCTGCCAACGCCACTATCTGTAGTTACGGCTGGAATGCCACAAGCGACGTAGTTGATGACCCCTTTATCGCCGCGACTTGCGGTTCCATCGGGCACGCGTCTATGGCCATGTGCCTCATCCAAACCGTCCTCGGTACGCTCATGTGTGCATCGTATCTGCTCTGGACATGCGCCACCACAAACAAGTCGTGCCTTCTCGCCCTGTGCAAGCTACTCGCGTTCGCATCCCTCTTCGCCAATCTTCTCACCATCACCATGTGGATGGTGCAAAAGTCCCAGTCGACCACAGGCGCCGCCGCCAAAGATGGCCTCGGCTTCATCTTTACCCTTGTATCTGCAAGTCTCTTTGGGCTCTGCGTCGTATTCATTGGCATGCTACGACTGAAAGAGCACCATGAGCGCATGCAGACCAAGCGCGATTTGCTCGCGAAGGCAAAGTCCCAGTTGGAGTCGCAGAAGTCGCAGCCGATCAACATGGTCTAGGCCACGGGTAGAGCATTTATACCCATAACACTGTGCATCCTCTTGTATTCCATCGCTCCCATCGCTATGGCCATCCCTCCCGGGTACGCGCCCCTTCAAGATCGCCACCCTGCGCTGTCCGGATACACTTGATGCTATCCGGAAGAATCGGAACACCAATCATTTGGCTCGGTGCTCGTGGCAGGCCAATGAAGGATTGACATCATGGCCGCCAACATGCTGCAGGTGGTTGCGGGCACGTACGAGGGGATGCTCTACGGGTGGGAGGTGTCGATGGACGACCTCCTTGCCAAGAAGGCCAAGCTCAAGATGATCTACGGCTACCCGGCGCATACCGAGTGCATCAAGTCGATCGCGATGATGATGGAGCACGACGGCAAGACGCTCCTGACGGGCAGCACGGACGAGATGATCAAGTTGGCCGCTTTCGCTTGAACGGCCGCGCTCACAGCCACGTAGGATTTACAACGTCAAGCGCAAGGTTGAGGTGGGCATCCTCATGCAACACAAGGGTACGTCGCTGCGGCCGTCGCCCCACGCCTCATGCTTGCCCAGGCGCCGTCACATGCCTCGAGTACTACGGCAAGTCGCACGTGCTCAGCGGCAGCGCCGACAACACCATCTGCATCTGGCGCACGTCCGACTGGAACTGTGTGCACATCCTCGGCGGCCACAAGTCCGTCAGCTTCGTCCCGCGTAGCTGCTCATGGGTTCATTAGGGCGCCTGTTAACTCGATTGCCGTGCACCCGAGCGGCAAGTTGGCCTTCTCCGTTTCGCGCGACAAGACGCTGCGCATGTGGAACCTGGTCAAGGGCCGGTCAGCGTACATTCGTCGTCTGGATCAGGAAGCCTCGGAAGTGTTCCTCTCTGGCGATGGCAACCGCTACGGCCTCGTCACGGGTCGCGACGTGTCGCTCTTCGGCGCCGCCAACGCTGATGTATGCAAGCTTGCCTCAGCCTCTGACGGCTCACTACTTTTCTTAGCTCCTCGGCGTGCTCGAGCACAAGAAGAAGGTGAACACGGCGGCCTTTGTGACGAATGATCTTGTTGTCTGTGGCCTCGACGATGGCAGCTTCTTCCTCCACCGTGTCTCGGGCGGGTTCGCTACTGCGCCATCCAATGCCGTCAGCTTATGCGCGACGTAGGATTGTCGCCGAGGTGCGCCATGCGTCGCTCGACGCGCGCATTCGCTGCATGCAGATCGTGGCCAAGCCAGACGAGACGGCCCTGCCCTTCATCGTGCTAGCGACCTCCAAGGGTATCGTGCAGGTCTGGGACCTCGCCGACTTCGCGCTCGAGGGCGACGACCTCGTGGCCGCCAACGCCGACGTGCAGCCCGTGGCATCCACCAAGATGTACGGCTCTGCCCTTGTGACGGCGCTTTCGGCCTGCAAGACGAGCCACATGCACGGCGACGAAGAGGTTCCCGAGCCTGTGGCTGAAAAGAAGCCCAAGACCAAAAAAGCTCCGTCGAGCAAGGCGATCGTCCCCACGGTCGTCGTCGAGCACGAAGTGTCTGCGCCAACTCTCTCCAAGGGTCAGAAGAAGAAGCAAGCCGCCGCCAAGCGCAAGGCTGCTGAAGCCGCAAAGGCGGATGCACCTGCCGCCAAGGTCGCCAAGGTGGAGTCGCCCGCCAAAGTTCCCGCCAAGGGCGCCAAGCCCGCTGCCACCAAAGGCAAGAAGGCCAAGGCAAACAAGTAGCTAATAAAGTCCCATATTCATGCACATACCGCCCATCGTCTTCCTTGTTAGAGTCCATCCCTCTTCGCTCGTCCTCGTCTCCAGGGCCACGATGTCTGCTGCAACTAATATACTCTTACACTTAATATACTGGTTGTCAAAATGTATCAGGGGCACGTCCGAAAGGAGCAGATTGACCTGTGACATTTGATATTGGCCTCGACAGCCATTGGCCGAGCCTCGACGGGGGTCTCTGCCCCCCGCCAGTCAAAATCCAATCCACCGACAGCACCATGGACTCGTGGGGTACGATGCCGCCTGCCGTGGTGTGAAAGCTCATGAGCGTGCGTAGACGACGAAGAATTTGAAGTGCCTGTGTATGCCTTGGCCGGCAAAGGACGCCCAGGGCTGAGTGAACCCGTAGGTTGAACAACCAGAAGCCCGTCGCAGCCAACTGGGACGATTCCGAAGAAGAAGAGGAGGAGGTGAAGCCCGTTGTGGCCAAGCCGGCGGCGCCCACGGGCCCGCTGAAGCCCAAGCAGATTAAGAAGATGATGCTGAAGGAGCAGGAGGAGAAGCACAAGATTGAGGTTGCGCTCGCCAAGGCCCGCGCCGAGGAAGAGCGCAACATGACGGCGGACCAGCTCAAGGCCAAGCAGCAGCGCTCGATCGAGGACGCGGACTTTGAGAACGCTCTCGACGCCTTTGGTCTCAGCACATCCACCGCCGTCAAGACCAAGGTGGCCAACGACATCGAAACCGTTGTCTCGGACATGAAGCTCGTGACTCTTGGCGACCACGAGGAGCTCGGCTCCCTCGTGGGCAAGCGCCTCATCAACTCGGTACGCTCCCCGCGCATGGCGCCTCCTCACTCACCGCCGCCGCTCAGAACGCCAAGTACGTTGTCGAGTTCATGAAGACGCTCATTGCCCACGCGTCGACGAACCTCACGGCCAACGACATGAACGACATCACGACGATCATTAACGTACGTGGATGGGCGTTGGCCGGTAGCTGAGCGGTTGCACAGGTGATCAAGAATGAGAAGATCGCCGCCGCCAAGCCCAAGGGTAAGAAGAAGAAGGTCACCGGCAAGCAGGGCTACGCCAAGGTCGAACGAAGCACGGGTGCCGCCAACATGGACGACTACGACTATGGCGACGACGATTTTGACGACTTTATGTAAACGCGACCTTGCCGCCTCGGTCGAGCGTACCCTTGCTTTGCCTATATTGCAACTGGCTGTAAAGCCCTGGGCCTAAGCTTGTTCCATTGGGCGTCACGCAGCGTCCAGTTGGCGTAGTGACGCAAGTACTGTGTCTGCGTCAGCACTAGCTGGTGACTCCAGTTCCTCTGGCGCAGGTGAGTAGAGATGGCGGCTACCAGTGTCTTAAGGCGACATGTTGGTCGTGTGTGTTGAGTGTGAACCGTCGCCGAACGCAGCTTTAGCGAACGTCGCGCAGGACCGCAGCGATGGCGGGCGCTTGTTCGTTTTGCGCCTATTTTTGTCCCGCGACGGCATGGAGGCGGCGACAGCGTCGTACTACGACGGCCATGACTTCGACCCGGTGCTGGCGCACGAGCTGTCGATTGAAATGCAGGAGGTGCCGTCGACTGCTCGCAGCGAAGATGCGCACCTCACGGCGGTACTTGTGGCCGTGAATCAGACGTGGCTGCATGCGTTTGCGCTCGCGACGCGGGCGCCGTGCCGTTCAGACGTCCTCGTGACGCGCCGCAGTCTATGGCTCAACGACTACTTCCAGAAACTGCGCGCGCTTCACGCCCCCACCTCTGCCCACGGTACGCTCGCCCCTAGCCCGGTAGCCCACACGTCCGCAGCCGCGCTCGTCATGCACAAGCTGGACGAGTGCCTCGCGCGCGGCCGCGGCGCCCGCGTACACGACGGCTCTGAGCTGAGCACTGCGCTCGTGGAGCCACTGGCGCTTATCCTATACTGTACGACGCAAGACCGCCTCGACCCCGATCGCCTCGTCCGTCAACAGCCGCGCATCGGCCTCACGCAGCCCTCTAGGTGCCCTTTCTGCGGGAAACTGCTCTATACCTCGAGAGCCCGTTGCTTGTGGCCCGCGCCAACCAGGCAGGTACGCCCGCTCCTGTAACCCCTTGGCAGCGTGCGGTAGCGCTGGCCACACCGCTTTACCGGCTGCTCGTGGCGCGGCAGGCCACGGAGGCCCGCGTGCTGCTGGTTCGCCTCCTGCTGACGCTGGCGCAGGCGGATGCCGCCGCCGTCGTCCGCGGCTGCACCGTTGGCGCACAGGTGCAAGCGTTTCAGAAGCAGATGACACACCAACGCCTCCGACATAGGGCCAGGCCATGCTACCTAACATCTTTGTGCAGACGCTCCCCAAGCGCCACCCCGATTGTGCAGAGCTGCAAACGTCGGCGGCCCGCCTCGTACACATCTTTGATTTGCGCAAAAGCTCATTTTTCCTCGACATCCCCCCACGCAGTCCGACGCGGCAGGCGAAGCTCAAGTCTCCCGTGCTGCTCGCGGCGCTTCCAACGCCGGCCTTTGCGATCCCCGACGACATTGTGCAGCGGCAGCACAGCCCGTACAAAGAGAACGTCCGGCCCAGGACCACCGCGGCACCGCGCCGCCGCCCGCTGCCATCACCAGCTGCGTCGCCGCCGATTGAGGTGCGCCGGCCATCGACGCCTCAAAAACTGGCGCCGTTGGAGGCGATCGAGGCGCGGCTGGAGGCCTTCGAGTTGTCGCCAGTGGCCAAGGTGACGCGCAGCCACCGACCAATCCCGATGCCGCTGCTCGAGGTACCGGCGGCCACGTCACTGCCGCCCGTGACGCCAACGTCACGCCACCGCAAGCACGAACTGCAGTCCGTCGCAAGCTTTGAGTGGTGGTGGCGGACGCTGCCGGTGGGCCACGTTAAGCTCACGGACCACGCCAAGCTTAAGGCCGTGTGCGCTGCGGCCGTCGCTCTCCACCGCATCGGCGACCTCGACCGCGCCGCTGAGCTCTACGCGTTCGCGTTGCGGCTGCCGCACCCGTCAAGCGCCCAGTGCGATGGCGACACGCCGCTGCGGGCCGCGTTGCAGATTAATCTCGGCGCCTGCGAGTATGAGCGGCACCAGTTTGCATCAAGCATTGCCGCGCTCCAGGCTGCTGTGCTTGCCTGCCCTGAACATGTTGCCGCACACTACAAGTTGGGCCTCGCCTTTGCCGACAGTGGCCGCCGCGACGAGGCCATCACAGAGCTGCAGGCCATTGCGGCGCTGCACGCGCCGGTGCGCTCATGCTCTTTCCACGCCTCACACCTGCGTAGGCCAAGGCTCGGTTGCAGGTGCTGCTCAATCCGCCTGCGGAAGCCCGCCCTGCACCAGCGGACGCCATGCTTCGCGCAGCCATCGGGCACATGGCGGCTCGCGCGCGCGCCCTGGACGTGCTCTGGGCGGCGCTGTTCCGCTGCGTGGATCGGTCGCGCTGTGGCGTCGTGGGCATGGCGACGTTTCGGGACATGCTCCACTTGGCGGGTGTCACGCTTAGTGCAGCCGAGTGGCGCGCGCTGCTCGTGTTCGCCGCAGACCCGCGCGATGCCAACTACGTGACGTACCAACGGCTAGAGATGGACTCGGCGCTGCAGCACACAGGCGGGCCGCAGTCGCCGATCGACAAGGCGTGTTTCAATGGCGTGCGTCGGCGCACAGGAATGGAGCGTCTGCGGGTGTCTCTGCACCTCCTCGCGCAGGTTGCGCTGCCTACTCACGGCTCTAACTCATTCCCGCATAGCGCGAAGCCACGTCGTTCTGCGGCACGGTGGCACAGTGGGCGCGCTTTGGGGTGGACAAAACGATCGATGTCAACTCGTCGGCGCCGCCCGTATCATCTACGTGGATGCCGTTCGTTGTGCACGTGCCACCGTGCCCGACGTCGATGCTCTCGAGCCTCGCAGCCGTTCTTGTCGCGCAGAGCACGGCCAAGGGCGTCGCGTCGGCGCACCGCGCGATCCGCCTTCGGCGCCTCGTGACGCGCAAGGTCGTCGAAGTGTTCGTCGCCAAGGGCGTCGTCTACGCCGTTGCCAACGTCACCAAGATCCTTCATGACGCCCGTACGCGCGTGGCCACGCACACTTCAACTCACTCACTCATGGCGGGCCGCGCCGTGCACTCCCTGCGGCGCCACACCGTCGACCACGCGCGGACACACGTGACGGCTCAGGCCCTCGCTCGCAACGCGCTCTTGTCCATCGGCGCCCGGGCAAAGGAGCGAGTGGCAGCCCGGTACGCCGCCTCCGCGGTCGATCTCCCGGAGCGCGGGGCACAGGCGCGGGCGGCAGTCGCAAGGCGGCGGCGGGTGGTCGTGCTCTTCGCCAAGGTGGCGCGAACGAGCGCGAGCCATTGCGTCCAACGCGCGCATGCGACGGCCTCGCTTGGTGATATCGCCGTGCTTGCATGTGCACAGACAGCTCGCCGGGAGAAGAAAATGGCCAAGCTGCTTGCAGTGGTGTCGCAGGCACGCAGCGTCGTGAGGCGGCGGCATACGGCAGAAGCCGTCTTCACCAACCGCGCCGTGCTCGCGAAGACCGCGTACTACACAGTGTTTCATGCCTTTCAGGCGGCAATTTCAGCCATCACAGGGCTGCCGCTGCCCGCGTACGACCTCCCGTGGATGTTCCGCAAGTACGAAATTCTCCCCAACGACGAGATTGAGCTACCGGTGGTCACGACAGATGCGCTGGCGGCGGAGTCGTGGCTTCCCGAGCGCACCGAGCTGTAGCCCACCACGGTTGCCGAATCGTGGGTAAACATAACTAAAAAGACGTATATTTACAACGCAATTAACACATTCCGTCGATGTGCCTCTGAATCCACGAGAGATACTCATCCCAGTCGTCCTCGGCGTCAAGGCTCCAGCTTAAGGCGATGCGGCTCGCTGGAGCCACAGTTGCAACGTCACTTAAGCACCTCAAGGTTGATGGCGGTGTACTGGGTTCACGAATCATAGGGCATTTTAGCGCGCCCACCGTTGACAGGCTGTCTGGCATTGCTACCGTGTCGTCGTCCACGGCTAGGGGCAGTTCTTTAGCGAACCAGCTTGTATCGACGTCGACATTGTTCGTCACATCAAGACAAAAATGCTGCAGTTCCAGATTGGACCCAACGCTTTCTGGAATGGCCTCGCTTGTCTGTGCGTCGCTTGCACCAGTGGTTGCTTGGATCTCGTCGCTCTCACACACGCCAGTTTGCTTGCGACGCGGCGATTTCCGAATCGGCTGAGGAAGAGCGATCACTGCATCCCGCGGGTGCTTGCCGAGGAGGCTTCGACGTGCCGCACTACGAGTCAGAACCTTGTGCATTGGTACCCCGAAGTGAGTGTGGCATGCCGGTCGGTGCCAACCCGAGGGCAATTATCAAGTCGCGGAGTTGACCTACTTATCCGGATGGTCGCCATTCCACGCAATGATTGGCCGGGTTCCTATCATTCCGGATATCGAGCCAAAGAGTGCAAGACGCTCTTGAAATATCAAGTTGGCGGCAACAGAGCGGGCACTTTGCGCGATAGCTTCGCTCCGGGGCTTCTCGACGACGTCCGCCACAGGTCCGCAGCGTCCACCTAAATTCGAGATCTACGTCGTCTGTCTTTTTTGCTGCCAGAGAGCTTGAAGCTTGACGGAGAAGTGAACACCACGCGCAATGCAACATCCAGATCAAAAGTGCTCGGTTTGTGCACGTTGATTTCATTTGGTCACTGACGTGCTCACCGGCGTGCTCGAGGGAAAAATTGTGCGATAATTCCTGCTTGTAGCCGTTGACGGCAACAGACTCGCGGGCTAGCACCGATGCTACAGCTAACCCAGCTGAAGTGCTCCGCCTTGCGAATGCAATAGTGCAAGTTGCCGTGGAGTCCGTGGATATGGGTTTGGCTGTGACAGCGGTATTCGCGGCGGCCATACACGGTGTATTCGAAGACTTTCTTGGACTCCCCAGTGCGATTGAACACTTTGCTGTGCAGCAATGGCCGGCCTCATAGGGCTTGCCAGCGCTGCTGCTCATGGCAAGGAAAGGAAAATGATGTCGAGTCTTACAGTGCGCCTTCGACAAGATTGCCAGGCGCCGTGCTGCGTGAGCAACGGAGGTCAACCTACACCGGGGTGCGAGATGGGTTGGCGTTGGCTTTGTGTCGGGCTGTATGCACTGTATGGGTGGCGGGTAAGGGACTCTCCCGGGACCCCGGGGTCCGCTCCGTGTCCCTTGTGATCTTGCGGGTTTTTACTCACATCACAAGGCCGACGCGCCGACGTCATGTCCTTTTTAACGAACCGCAGTCGGTGATTGGTGGAAACCAACAGCCAGCTTCAACAAGCTGGTTTACGTTAAAGTCCACGGATTCCCCATGGAGCGTTTTTCTCTCGCCCTGAGTATTCAAAGGTCGCCATACAAACTCCAAGTATTCGCCATGCTGGCGAATCTTATTTTGGCCTGCCATTTCCCATTTTGCTCATCCCAACAGCAGCAGCAGCATGCTCTCGACGACTCCTGCCCCGCTGCCGCTCGCGGCGCCCAAGCCCGTGGCCATGGGCAAGAAGCCGCAGAACCCCACGGCCAAGTTCGTCATTGGTGCCGGTGTTGCCTGGAGCTACGAGCTCGCGCTTGGCCACTTCTTCGAGTTCATTAAGGTCATGAAGCAAACGCAAGGCCACAAGTCGTACCTGCAGCTCGGTCGCGAGATAACCAAGTCCAAGGGTATCATTGGCATCTGGGACGGCTTCTTCCCCTGGGGTACCGTGCAGGCTGTCGCCAAGGGCTCCGTTTTCTCGTGGGGTCAAGCCTTCGCCCGCATGCAAATGATGCCTCTTGTCAAGCAAGGGCACCTTTCGGATCGTACGGCTGAGATCATCTCCGGTGGCTTTGGCGGTGGTGTTCAGGGTATTTTCCTCTCGCCGACGCTCCTTCTTAAGACGCGAGTGATGACGGACCCGGTCTTCCGTAACAAGATGAGCGGGTGGGAGACTTGCAAGAAGTCGGGCCAGGTCGGCATGAACGTCATTCGTAACGAAGGTATCGCAGCCCTCATGAAGGGCTCCGTCGTCTTCTCTCTCAAGCGCGTTGCCGACTGGAGCACGCGTTACTTCTTCTGCGTGCTCACTGAAGAAGCCCTCTTCAAGCGTGAAGACCCGAACAAGAAACTCACGGTTGGCGAAGAGCTCGCGTCGTCGCTTATCGGTGGCACCCTCTCATGCATTGCGACGCTTCCCGTGGACGTCATGGTCGCTCAGATCCAGCAGGCCTCCAAGGCAGGCGCCAACGTCGGCATCATCTCGACCTTCAAGGACGAATATGCCAAGGGCGGCATGAAGCGCCTTGTCGGTTTCTCAATGGCTGGCTTCATTCCCCGCTGCCTCCACTGCGCATTCACGACCATGGTCATGAAGACCGGCTGCAGTGTCGTGTATGATATGTATGAGCAATACACGGAAAACTAGGTAGCTGCCATTAATGTCGTAAGTCTTGTAATTAACACCGTATAACAGCATCTACGATCGGTACTCTGGTGGCAGGTGGGCCCTGTACGCGGCTAGAAGTTCGTCTTCCCGCGCCTGCATGATCTCGTACTCGGCATCGTTCTCGTGGTCGTAGCTACGGTCGTCAGAGAACAGGAACAAGCGACCAAGACCCACCCAAGAAGGTGGCACAACCCATGAGCCACGAGCACCGGCATGCGATCGTCCAACGTCGTGTCTATAAAACAAGATGCTCGTTGTCGACTCGACGGTCAAAGCCACGCACCGTGGTGTTTGCAATACGTCTGCACGTATGGAATCGCGATGAACATATCCCCAAGATACCGGTCCTCCTCCGTCGACACCGGAGGAAGCACCCCGGGCGAAGTGATCTACGCCACACGTAGGTTCTTGTGGCGCACAACTCTTGGCAACGCACTTTGTAGTTGGGGAAGGACAAGATATCCGTCGGCTTGTCCTTCTTGCGGGTCGTGCGGTTGAGGAATTGGATATGTTTGTTGGTTGTCAAGAGCAGTCCTGCGTCCCTACCGTCGGCGTCAGACACAGCTACACGCGCGGGTGCACCAAGGCGCAGGTGCCGATGCGTTTAAAACGCGGAGCATCGCATTGAGCTGCGCGCGGAGCTTGGCTGTTGACAGCGGTAGCTTTCCGCGGAACTCCCGGCGCAGAGCTGCGTTCACGATCACCATGGCCAGCGAAATATGAGATTTTGGAGTTTTATAAAATAACAAGCGCTATATAAAAGCGATTGTTGAAGTTGACCTGTGGGGAAACCTTGGAAGCCACGACGAGCGACAAGCAGCACCGCCATGGCCCTATCGCTCCTGCTGAAGATGCGCAAGGAAGTGGAGATGGCGCCAAGCTAGCTCCACGACACAGTGTCGTCAAAGGACACGTGAAGAACAACCTGATTTATGTACCCAAGAGCAGGCTACTGTACTACATACTACCGACGCGGCGAAGGTTGATGTTGACGCGGGCGTGGGCCATGTAGGCGGCGAACGCATCGACTTCTGCGTCGGAGAAGTGCGTCTTGAGATCTTGGGTGCAATCGGCAAAGGCGGTGGGAAGTTCACTCGTGACGAGCGGGACGCCATGGAAGCAGCGCCGTGATTTGCCACCCATGACAATGATGTCGCCTATGAACATTGCATGAAGGGAGCGATGGGGTCGATGGGCGTACCACTACGCAGCCACAGGGCAGTTGGGGCATCACTTTTGGTAAGCCCGCCTTGGAGATAGATACACTGCGTCCCGAGGCTGAGTGATACGATGGGTGTCATCATGTCTTCCTCAGCATTGTCCAAGTGTCCCCCCATGCAGGTCCCGGCAGGATAAAAGTTGACAATCGCTGACTCGGCCATTTTGCCGTCGGTGAGGCCCGTCATTGCATATACTTCATGCACGAGTTGCTTGAGCTCTGCCGGCAGAGCCGGAATTAGCGGATCATCCACGTACTCGCGAGCGGTCCAGTCATAATGAGCGCCAATATTGGCCCAGCGCAGGGCATGGAACTCTTTCATCGAGCCACGAGTAGCTTCATGCCATGCATCTGTCCATAGGCTTTGCGTCGCTCCGCGGTCGCCGCTGAGGTTGGTGACGTTGTTGTAGGGCTGCTGCGAGTAGTCGCGTACGGCGCGGAAGGCCCAGGCCACTTGCGTCGCGACAGGCATCGCGTTCGTAATGACTTGGAGGCCATCCAGCCCGTCGATTTCATACAACTGCGCCGCTGAAGGATCGAGTATGGAGTAATTGGTAGAAGATGAGACTGGCAATTGCCGGATGCGTGAGGCGTTGGCTGGCAAGTTGGCATCTATCACGTGGACGTCCATGACATTAGAATAGTCGACGCGATCATTCTGTAAAAGAGCGTCTCTTCGGCGCTGTCGGGCGTTCTTGTGATCGTTTCCTCGAGCGCGGTACTGCTTCTCGGTCGCCCGGAAGAGGTCGGCCATCCTTGGCAGATCTGATTGGCAATTTCTATTAAAATCGGCACTTTCCAAGTTTCGGCGTTTGTCCATGCCAAAGGCGGAGCAGCCTTATGCCAAGGCCATGAATGTTAAGTTTTGTTGGCAGTTATGGATCTCTTCTTCCATGCAAATAGCAGAGCAGGGTAACGAGCCCATGTTCGGCTGCGGATGAGAAGCTTAGGCATTGTGTTGTGGAGTGCAGTTATGTACTCAACTGTAAGCCCTTGGCAAATTGGCAAACGCCGAAAACAATAATCATCCGGATACGACAACGGACAACCGAAAATGAAGATCTCATTTTCGGAAGCGCGCGCGAAGGAGAAGCGAAGCGGGGATGTCGCGCCACGTCGTGTCACTGTCGCAGATGCTTGAGCCTGACGCAAGGTAGATGAACAAGAGCGATGGCTCTAGGAGATTGCTTGCAACAGGAGGCGCGATGCACTTGGAAGCGGCTTGCGGCCACCATCATATCGCGCAGTTCAGCACACGCCTCGAAATGGGGAGCGAATGCAACCCGTCTTTCGCTCCACAGGTACAAGCAACTATGATAAGCATGATCCGTGATAGTGTTAGGATATCGGCAGCCCTCGGCAGCTCATGACGACGTCCTCTCCCAGTCTCAACCTATACGTACGAAGTGAGCAAACATGGCTCGAACCTGATAGAGATGTAGGGTCGTCAGGGGCAGTCTCACAACAAACGATGTACACGTCGGACGAGCAGCAAAGTCAGTCTCAAACGATGTATCAACCGGTCAACCAGGAAGAGATCGTCTGAATTGACTTTGTTCGAACAATAACGTTATGTAGATCGTGCCTCTGCCGGCCTTACTGCATTCGCGCTACTCGAAAATGCTCATGGGGATGACAGGCACATCAAACACTGTGCATCAAACGACCACATCAACTCCTCATCGACCTGTGCTACCGCCCTCCCGATCTGATCAGCTGGTCAATTATGATGCAGAAATGCCCGCTCTAAAGGACGCAAAAGCCGAAGCTGAGCGAGAGAAGCACGACAGAGATAAACTTGACGCTGAGAAAAAAGAAAGGCGACGAGTCAAGGAGCTCGTTCGCTTGCAAGCTGAGGCCGACAAAAACGCACGTCGGACTGCAAAGCTGAAGCAAAAGGAGGAAAAGCAGGCGAAGAAAGAGGCCCATGCGGAGGTCGTGCGACTGCAGTTACTTGTCGAGGCAGAGGCGAAGCTGAAGCGCCGACAAGAAAAGGAGCAAGCCAAACTAGAATTGCAAAAGAAGACCGAGGCGGATGCGATGGCTCTGCTGGCCGCCAAGGTTGCTCGTCGGCAAGAGAAGCGCCGAGTGGCACTCGAACACGAGCGACACCTCCTCATCATGGAGCAACGAATCAACTCACTGGACACAATCCATGCCAAAGACAAGGGACAGATCGCCAAGTTGGAAGCGCAAGTAAAGTTGATGACCAAAATGATCAAGCAAGCTGTCGAGGAGGTGCAAATCATAGTCCATCTCTGAATAGCGCAACTGACGAAGGATCCACACAGAAGAATCGAGTCGTCACTGCCGTCGAACACCACAAAAAGACCGTGGCCTGCGAAACTGCTCGTCTTCAACGCGCCATTGAAGGCGTAGGAAGAACTGTCGTTGAGGCCGCTGCCAGCGTCGAAGAGTCTCTCAAGCGACACTGTCCTCCTGAGCAGTCGAAGCTTCTTGAGTTCAAAGATGTCAGTAAACTGCGCGCAAAGGACCCAACCCAGTTGCAAACGCCCGTGCAACCTCCTTGCTCTCTGCGCCGTTCGCTGCGTACAGCATTGCGCGTTAACAGGTTGTTGACGATCGATCCACCCGAAATGGCTGCCGTCAAAGAGACGTCGACGGTTGAACTCGCCTCAGATGCCGTAGACTACGGGTACTTGATGGCGTTCGACATGATCCAGCAGGCGCGGGCAAAGAAGAGACGAAAGGAGTCACAGAGAACATGATCGTTGTAACCAGACAAGTTTCATATTCTTAGTAGTACCAGGACGGCAGCAGGCTCCATGCCTGCACAGCCACGATGAGCGAACATGCCAATTAGTCCTTGTACTTGATCTATCCACAACTGAATGAGTTCGTGCGCAAGGTGTATTGAACTGTACCGGCTTCATGCCAAGCCACGGGTCCTTGACCAAGGTCGCATACTCTTCCCGGAGCTCTTTGCACGCGACGTAGTGATTGACGCCGTTCTTCATGTAGCACTCGGCGATCTCCTCGCGCAGGAGCTTGACATGCTGATGCGAGATCATCTTCTCCCGGGCAAGGTCCTTCTTGGCCTGCATGAGCGCCGCGATGTCTTCCGTACCCGGGCGGGGCACCACCACTTGTCCGTTCTCCGCCATTGAAAACTCAAATGGAAGCAATCGCGCCCGGGCCGTCCGGATACCCAGCGGAGGCCCCCAAGCCTCACAGCCCCCACCTATTTATTGCTGTTCCTCAACTCGAACAAAGTATGCTCAACCAAAATTTTTATTGATTCCTCAGCGGCATCCGCATAAGCCACGCCGCAAGGGGCGCCGTTGCCGTCAAGAGCAAGCTCCCCGAGGACGCCGCCGTGTCCGGCGACAAGTTGCTAGAGAACGCTATCATCGAATGCCATGGGTAGAAGTCTTGCCGAACAATGTCTAAGTCGGGGCAACGTAAGCAGGTAAGGCTTCGATTACCGGCGGCGCCTACACGCAGCCCGACCTGGCGCCTGAGACCAAACAGCATGGCTACTGTGGTCGCAGAAATGGCTCGAAGCTAGATCATGAAGCATGGTCAAATTGCGAACGCGAAGGAGACTCTGCGGGCGGCTTGTGGTGGCTCCGTGACGGAGCCCAGGTTGGAGGCTTCATGGATGTTCAGCGCCGGAGGTTGGCAGCAAAATGTCCTCGATTTGCCATTTGAATGCGCATAGGCTTGAACACGGAATGGCCTCACGTGCATTGCGAAAATATGCTTCTCGGCTTCCTTGCATCGGTGCTGTCGCGACGCAACACTCACGAATATCAAACTAGATACCGTTGGAGGCCGGATGACGTCCGGATGCGCAATAAGATCGGGGAACTTCGTGGAAAATATGGTGCGACGCAAGCAGGCTCGGCCTGCATCACGGCTCATCGCAAAGGAGGAGAGCGATGGCGCGCCATTCGTTGATGCATCAGATCGCAAGTCGTCAAAGAAGGCGCGCAGGTCTCTGCCCGACCGCATCCTCGTTCCCTCGACTCTCGATGGCGAGGCTGTGCTATCGGTTGGGTTGGCTCTGCCCCCGATGCTCGTAGACTCTACGAGTGACGATCACACGGCTGTGCGTGGCGTATGCCTCGCCCAAGGAGCCTCGGATGGCATTGCAATCGGGCACCTCACGGATGACGTCGTCGTGAAATGGAGCCCGCTGCCGTGGGACCTTACGCCTGCGATCCTAACTGCCCTCGCCCACTTGACCTTCAACCACTGCGTCGCCTTGGAGATGCGCTCCCAAGAACTCGTCGTACATGTTCGCATGGTCTCCCGGCCCCACATGCGACTTCTTATGGCCTGGTTGCTTCTCGCATCTCACGAGCAGTGGACCTACCCGTACCCAGAAGAGCTGGACGCGATGGTGACCCCGTCGCCATCTACAGCCGCGGCGTACAATCCGTCACAGCTTCTTGCGTACACCACGGCACGCCCATTCTCCGCCGCTGGCGACGCCTTCGTGCCCTGCGCCCTCTTGCTCCCGGAGCTACGCCGCTACCAGCGCGCCGCCGTCGCGTGGATGCTCGAGCGCGAGGCCGCCAAGGATGCCAGCGCCAGTGTATGCGTTCCAATGCCCGCGATCACTGATCCGTCGTAGGTGCTCTTAAAGAGGGCTGCCACAACGGTTGCGACTTTGCGTCGCTCGGGCCAGACGTACGACCCGTTCTCAGCGTCCTTCGGCAGCGCCACTGCTGTTGTGGCGCCCGTGCGCGGCGGAATACTCGCCGACGAGATGGGTCTTGGCAAGACAGTGCAAGTTCTCGCGTGCATCCTGGCACATCCGTGTCCCTGGCCGACGACGACGCTGCAAACAACGGTCCGTGCAATCGCCGGTCTGCGCAGCTGCGTGTGCAACTCGTCGGACGACCACACTGACGGCTGGACCCAGTGCGGGGGCTGCGGCGTGCTGCAGCACCGCCTATGCACCGGCGCCACTGGTGCCGCCTTTCATTGCGACCTGTGCCTCCGCTCGCTGGCGCCGGCGTGGGCGGCCAAGTCGACGCTAATCGTCTCGCCTCAATCGATTCACTTGCAGTGGGAGCAGGAGGTCCTGCGCCACACGCGGCCCGGGGCCGTTTCTATCTTTGTACATCGCTTTTTCTTCCTTCCAACGATGCCTCTACCCTTGACTGCCTAGAACTACGACGGCATCAAGGCTATGCGCCAGAGGTTGCCGGGGCCGTCGGCCGACTGGCAGTTCTGCCGCGCTGATGCCCTCGCCACCTTCGACATCGTCCTCACAACGTATCGCCTCCGACCGCCCGTGTGTGACAGCCACATAGGTACGAGACGCTGCGCGACGACGTCTATCACGTGGCGGACACCGGGCCGGCGCTGCGCCGGGCGTCGCGCTATCGTCGCGTCGCAAGTCCCCTCACGCATGTCGCTTGGTGGCGCGTCTGCCTCGACGAGGCGCAGTTGGTCGAGAGCCCGCAGGTGCCGCCTCTCGCCACCTTGTAGCCCGACCGATGGCTAGGCGCTGGCTGCTGTGACGGCCGGTCGCCTCAGCGCGCAGCACCGCTGGTGGGTCACAGGCACGCCGTTCGGGAAGCGCGCCGACGACGTGCTGGCGCCGCTGACCTTCTTGCGCGCGCTGCCCGAGGAGGCCCGCTCCGGGTGGCGCCGGCTCGTGGCGACCGAGGTCGTGAGCTCCCGGGCCCGCGACGTGTTGCGCGCGTTGCTGTGGCGCAACCGCAAGGCGGACGTCGAGGCGCAGATCGCACTGCCACCGCAGACCACGCGCGTCGAATGGCTTGAGCTCAGCGCCATCGAAGCGCACTTTTATGAGGAGCAGCTGGCGGCGTGCGCCAAGTACGGGCGAGCGGCAGCCGGCAACACTCAAGGCAGAGCGTAGGGCATACCCTGGCGGCGACGAGGTAACGCCAGCAATGGCGCAAAGCCTTGTGCGGCTGCGGCAGGCGTGCTGCCACCCGCAAGTGGGCGAGCACGGTATCCGCGCGCTCGAGAGCTCGGGCCGCGCCATGTCCATGGACGCCATCCTCGGCGACATGCTCGCAGACGCATGTCTCTCGGAGAAGGCTTGAGCTCACTGCGGTGTAGGCGCAAGTG
>JNBR01000347.1:0-21550 GCA_002081595.1 Achlya hypogyna | reverse complement strand
AGGTGCACGTGGGTAAGGTAATCCCTGCACATTTGACTGCCTGAGGCCCAACACCATTTTTAACGGCGAAGATCCAAGTGCAGCTTGTGTTCCTCCTACAAACGCTCTGGGCCAACCAACTGCACTTAATCTATCCATTGAGCCTAACTACATCCTCCATATCGGCCTCCTCGCCTCCACGGCTACAAATTATCGGATACTCCAGGGCACCGTAAGCATCTTGTGGACTGACACAGGTCAGACAAGTTCAACCGAAGTAGCTGCGTGGCGTAAAATTAAGGGGTAGTTTAGAAATCCGCGAACATGTATCGGAGCGGCACGAGAAAAGTAATGGTGGGGTGTACTCGTGCACTTGTAACGTGCGCAGGCGATCAAGTTGCCTGGGGAAAATACTGGCATTGAATAAGACTCTTGACCATGTAAGATTTCTGCATATTTCGCCCAAGCAGCAAAGTTGGGCTTGAATATAGAGAAGCCTCAGTTTATA
This sequence comes from Achlya hypogyna, assembly GCA_002081595.1. Lineage (NCBI taxonomy): Eukaryota > Oomycota > Saprolegniomycetes > Saprolegniales > Achlyaceae > Achlya > Achlya hypogyna. Next base: position 21,063 of record JNBR01000347.1, on the reverse strand, counting down.
AAATCACGAAAAATCGATATTGACTAAGAGTTTTGCCAGCGAGCTGTTCTTCATTGCGAAAGATGTGCCTTGCTTTTTGAATTTCTTGTGCAGCATCGAAAAAAGATGCCTCGCGAGAAGATGCCTCCGCCCGGGATTGAACCGGGGACCTTCTGTTTACAAGACAGATGCTCTACCACTGAGCCACAAAGGCGGGGCGAGGTAGAAAGCCATTCAATGGAACCATTCTTCTAAAACTGTAGCAATTACGTAATTCTTTTTACACGTTGCAATTTGCGTCGCACTGTGTTGCCACAGGGGGTACTGTCTCCGTACCTACACCACTCTGAAGCACCACCAGACCACCCGGCGACCTCAAATCGACAATGAAAGCCGCTTGCACCCCCAAGTTGTACCCAAGAGCCACACATCTCTCTCAGTTGTCGTACCTGAAAACAGCAATTTCATTTGGTGGACCAGAGATGTCATCGAGGTTCAAGATTGGTGCCGTGCCAAAGTCGAGATATCACGGCCAGGTCAGATGTTAAATAGAAATTACTTATCACAACGAAAATCAACTTCAGTCGCTGATCAAATGAAGAAGGCATTTGGCTAGGTTTGCTGTAGAGTGGTGTGTTGCGCACAGGTTGGCGCCCCGCAGCCGCTTCTCCGAGCAACCCGCCACTTGGCAGCAGAATTGCGATGAGTGGAACGGACAAAAGCCGACGCGATCTGCGGTGTGCTTGCACGTGGGGTAAATGCATGTACCACTGGTGGACGCGAAGCTGGAAGGCTCTTGCTTGAGAGCCACGGCGAGGGGGGGCAGCGACCACGGCATTGTGTCCATAGGCGACTTGAGCTCTGGCACGGGGCTTCCGAGGTCCTTGCGTAAGGGTGACATACTCTGGACGCTTTTAAGATTCTTCGACTTGATCTTGTCGATGACGGAGAGGGAAAGGCGAGAGTTCATAGTCGGCTGGCGTGGAGGCGTCTCGGTACCGCTCGAGGCTGTGTCACTGATCGTGGAGGAGGACGACGACATGGAGCGCATCCAGCGTGGACCACCACCGTGGGCGCGGCATTTGCCACCGCCCTGGCTTGATTTCATACAGTCCTTTACGTCGCAGCGCACTCCACCACCATGAGCCTTGCAAAAGCGCTTAGATTGTGCACTTTTGTCGCAACCTTCGTGCTCGCAGCGCTTACCACCACCGTGGCGGATACAGTAGCCGCCTCCTTGGTCGCTGAGGTTGCAGCCTTCGCGTCCACAACGTTTGCCTCCACCATGCGCCTTGCAAAGGCCCTTGGAGCGCGCACCACTGGCACAACCGTGTACGATGCACTTCTTGAGCTTGCGCTTCTTCTTCGCGCCTTCGACGTAGACGTTCTGTTCCATGCAAAGCACGAGGTCGTGCAGGCCCGCGACGGCCGTGGCCAGGTCTGGCTTGAGCTGCGGCGACGTCGACATGGCTCTCGAAAGGACGGTTGGGAAATGATGGCCATGGTGACCGTCCTGCATTTTCTACATCGCGTACGTCCCGATAGAAAAGGTTTCGCCCTGTTTATTTCTCGTTCCACTTTTCCACCTTTTTCTGATTGGCCCGTATTTTCCGCGCCACGCAGGGATTGGCTGTCGTTTGGAATGGCGTCCATTCATTGGTCCATTTCGTGTGCGGATCTTGGCTCGGGTTCGACGACCGTTTTGAAAATGTGAAACTCCTGGCGCATACAAACACCGGTTCACGGTGTTTGGCCACTCGACACCACCATCGAGTCGGCAAGGAACCACGTAACACGGACCAAAACCGCTCCAAGCTATTTTTGCACTTTTTATTTTTAGTTCCGCCAGGGATCTTTTGTAACGGACCATGAACCGGCCGGGAAAGGCGACCGCTGACGGACGCCACGGCGACTAAGAAGCTCCAAGGCAGCGAGACCTGAATGGTGCTGCAATCCAGTCGCGTGCCCGGTGCCATCGCCACCCGCGTGGGCAACGTCAGTGGGGCGCCGCAGGGGTGTAATGAACTCGGGCACTGGCAGCAGTGCCAATAGAATCATAGCCTATAAGGAAAGGGACGCTTGCCGTTGCGCTGGAGCTGCAACACCGGTACGGGGGCAGCGCCGAATGCACGACCCGTGCTAGGCAAGTCTTTCCGATAGAACAGACAGCGCATTGCACTGTCGATCAAGACCACGTTCCAAAGGTTGTTAAGATACTGCCTCTATATCTTCCGCCAGGGGCGGTCGATTCGCGACTCGACGCGGTCGACGGCTTCGGAAAGATCGTGCAAACGGATTCCATTCGTCTCGATCGTGCGCATGAGGTCCGATTGCTGTTCGGACAGCAAACGCTGGGTCGACATGGTTTGCTCGAGGAGCGTCCAAAAGAATGCCTCCGTTTGCGGACGGCTATCGTATGTGTGGGCACGGTTCACTCGCGACAGGACGACGTCGTGGCTTGCGCCACAGGACTGGCTTCGTTTATCGCGCGGACCATCGGCTAGCTACAACCCGCGTTTCGTCAATGAGGTTGATCATACATGGTTTACCTCTTCCAACCGGTCAAGCCAGCCAGCCATCATGGCCGCTTCGTGCACCTCGCGGTGCTGGGGTGCGATAACCGATACAACGACGTGGCTTTGGCCGTCGCCACTAACCTCTTCGGAACTGATCATCCAGCCAAAGCACAGCTCCGGCACGCCTTCCTCCCGCAGCTGCATCCCGAGGTACACGACGGCGCCGTTAGGGTAGTGGCGCCAGTGGGTCAAGACGGGGTACTGCTTGGCCCGAGTCCATGAGCAATCTACTCACGCTTAGAGCCGGCCAGCTTCGCGCATGGCACCTGGCTGAAACTGCACGTCGTGCACGTGCGTGTGCTCTGTGATCTCCTGGCGGCCGCCGTACGTTGCCAAGCAGTTGCTGTACACGTGCATTTGCTGCAGTGGGAGCATTGACGTCCACGAGAAGCGACCACTCGTCGTTAGCGTCCGAGTCGCCTTGATGTACCCATGCTGGTACCTCTCGTGAAAGGTGTGGAAAAGCACGCGTTTGTCGCCAACGACAATGGTGGTCGGCTCCCACGAACACCCATGGAGGATGCGGAAGAGCTGCATCATGGACTCGATGGCCTCGTCGTGCGCCTTGGGCTCTGCCGTCGACGGCAGCTCGATCGTTTGGTTGGACGCGGTGCTGCGTCGAGGCGACACGAGGATCGCCTTTTGGAACTCGTTCTACACAGCAGGGTCTTAAGCCAGCACCAGGTGCACCCTCACCATGGGCGTGCCCGGCGCCGCGTCCTCGTCTTCATCACCGTTTTCTTGCGCGTTGAAGTCGCCGTCATCGTCAAGCAAGAGGTCCGTGCCCTCGGACGTCAGCTCCTGCGCTCCATGAGGCACCAACTACTTCGAGCGCGATACCTTGGATCGCTGCTCCAAGACCTCACCAGCGATTCGTGCCACCGACTCGAGCGTGTTGCGCTGGCTCAGGCTTGTTGAGCTTCGTGCCTCGACATCCATGGCGACGACCGCGCCAAGGGCGACACCTTCGACAACGATGGGAGTCCCAGCGAAGTACCGCACGCCCTTTTCTGCCAGCAGCGGGTGGTGCACCGCGTCACCGACTACGAGCGTTGCGTTGTGATGCAACACTGGAGCGCAAAGGCTGGCGATGCATGGCGCGGTGGGGTCAAGACCGAGGCTGGCCTGGACGTGGATGCCGTCAGGATGAAGAAGGCCGAGGAAAACGAGTGGGCAACGCAAGGACGTAGCGACGAGATGTACGAGCAACTTAAGCGTGTCGTCTTTGTCGGGGTGGATGGTGTCGGCTTGGCGAGCCACCTCAAGGCGCCACGTTGCCAAGAGCGCGTTGTCTTCGGCCACCGGCGACTGCTCAGGTGGAGATTCCAACGGCCTAGGGTAGTGTCCAAACGGCAAACTCAAACAGCAATGTCGTACATGCAGTCAAGCAGCGTGGCGAGGCGCATGGGAGGCTCTGCAAGGGAAACGTCGCGCGTTGCGTGAGTGGCCTCAGTGACGCAGACAGCACAGATGCGTTCGGTCAGGTCCACGTTGAGTTCCACGAGGCGCAACTTGCGGTGCTTGGAGCAGCGGCTGCAAACGACCTAATACGGCACGAATTTGGCATGTTTTGACGACGATGGCAACTACCTCGCCGCACTAGAAGAAATCACAAGAATGAGCACCGAGTGGAAGTTTGCGAACACACCGTGCGGCAATGATGGCGACGCTTGAACGCATAAAACTGCTGGACGCACACGCTGCAGTGACTGCGGTCGCGGTCAAGCACCCACTCGTCGACGCTAACAAGGCTGCCCACGGCCAAGAAGCCCGCACGCGCCTTGTACATGCTTGGGCTCTGCCGGACCATGATGGAGAATGAGCGCCCAAGGGAAATCCAAATTATCGAAGCCCGAAACAGCTGGCTGATCTTCTGACCTGCTTGCACGGGCAGCTCCGTCGCACACGACTCCACTGATGGGGAACGTCGCACTCACGCCACAAGCATTCCATTGGCTTGACCGCTGGTTGCCACATGCCTGGCGTACCGGCCATGACTCCCAGATCGCCAGAAACTCGTCTGCTTCAGGTTGCAAGACTACCAAGCGTTTGGTCTCAAGTTCAAGTGTCTGGGCGGCCCGTACACACTGGACCAGCGCCAAGATCTAGAACCGCATTCGTGCAAGTGGCCAGGACGCACGTGTGGCGAGCGTCGCGCAGTGGCGAGTTGACGGTTATGGGTACCGGGTCCAGAACGGCGGATTTGCACCAAGTACATCTTGCATGCCGATCACAAGGTATTTGGATTGAAACCTTAGCACCAAGAACAAGCGTGGCTCTCTGCAACCCGGCGTGCGGTGCCGGCGTCGCGCGGACAAGAATGCTGTCGAACGTCCGTCAGATGCGTTGTCCGTTGCATGGCCAACTCTTGGCCACACTGGCTCTGTCCGACGAGGCCGGAAAGCCCAACAACTCTTGGCCGCTGCTTAAGCCTGCTAGGCCCTTGGCGTCCTCGCCCGTACATGTAGTTAGTCCCCTTCCTTTGTACAGTGTGCATGCTTCTTCGAGCAGCCCAAGCTCCATCTGGTGGCGGAGATGGCAGCCATGAATAGACACGCGAGCCGGAAGGATGGATGACTAAACCCACGCTACTTTTATTTCTAACTGGCTTGGCCAAAGCCCTCAACACCGTCCTTGGCATACGAGCTGCGGTACAGCGGTAGTGCCATCGTGTTGGTTGACATGCGGGAAGTTGATGGAGCGTTGCAGTTGGGACACCAAAAACCTGCTGCCACAATGTAGCTTTGGTTGCGTGCGATCAGCCAAGAGTTGGGCACCTTAAACACCCACGTATCCGGTCGGTATCCGGAGCCGCCCCAGTTGTAGATCTTTCGACCGGGAGCGAAGGCGGACAATGAAGGACGACGTAAAGCCCCACAAGAAGTGGCGGGGGGCCGGCAAGCACACGGCTAAAGTACCCGTGGAGGAAGCCATGGACATCAGCCGTGTGTGTCGCGTGGCCGTAAGCCGACGAGGCGTCGTGCGGGACATGCTTCTGCACCCCGGCATGGCGGTCGAGGACTTGCATACATGTCTCCGCGCCATCTTCCCGGACGTGGAGTCACCGATCGCGCTCAAGAATGAAACGGATACGCTCTTCCCGCTTTCGCTACTTGCACTCCATCCGGGGGCATTCAGCGCCGCGCGTAAGGTGCACGCTCACGCGCATATCCACGCATGCTCTCTCGAGCTCGTTTGCCTCGGAGACGCAGATGTGTGTTATGCTGAATTGACGCGGTCTATTCGAGTGGGGTGGCATGAAGAGCCGTCGGCCCCGACGCTGGACCTTTCTGAGTACACGTTGTCGCAGCTCGTTGATGCGTTTCGTACTGCGGCACCCACGGGGGCGCTCGACCGAAACTCGTTCATCAAGTGCCTCTCGCAGCTGAGCCATCGCGAAGACCACGATGTTTTCTCGCGCTTTTTCGATCTTTTCGACAAAGATCGCAACGGCGTTGTGGACGTCACAGAGTTTGTCAGCGGTCTCTCGGTGCTCGTCCATGGTGACCGCGACGAAAAGATTCAAGCAACCTTCGCGCTCTACGACACCAACGGTGACGGCTACATCTCCCTTGAGGAGATGACCACGTACCTCACGTCCGTGTATCTCGTCGTCGCGGAGCTCAACCCCACCGTGTTCCTGACCCACCGGTACGTCCCTCCCTTTCATCCTCCAGTGACCCCTCACGGCCCCCGTCGTCCAGCGTCGACCCTATCCAACTCGGGCAGGTAACCGCGCGTCAGTGCTTTGAAGAAGCCGACTTGAACCACGACGGACGGCTCTCTTTCCACGAATTCCAACAGGTCTCCCCCGCGATCTTATCGCAATTCTTATGCGCTCTTGCACAGTGGTACGCGCGCACCAACCACGAAGCACCCCAGCACGGCCGCGCACTCAAACTGCTCAACCACAAACAGGCGCAGCAACACGCTTCGCAACCCGTCCAGGTTTCCTCATCGCCCGATCTCGCCGGCGCTCACGCCTCGTAGGTGAAATGGACGCTCGACGCCGTCCGGTCCATGACGGGGCTTGGCGACTATGGCGTGCACGAGTTGCGCACGCTGCTACCCGCGGTACCTTCGCACGAAGCGTTTGTCGCGGCTGTGCGTCGTTTGCTCCAGCGGCAGCGTAAGCCCGTGACCGTCGAGACCGCGGCGCTGCTCGATCGCGTCTACGCGCTCTTCGCCGGCGACCCCAGCGCGCTCGTCGCAGGACTCAGCGTCTTGTGTGCGCCGGACGTGGATGCGGTGTTCCGACTCGTCGACACGAACGGCGACGGCACGATCTCGCTGGCTGAGATGACGGCGTACTTTACATCGATCTTTCGCGTGCTGCATGGTGTCACAAACGTCCACGTGGCGCGGCCGCCCGCCGAGCTGGCTGCCGCGACGGCAGCGCAGATGTTCGCCGACTTTGACAGAGACCGCGACGGGCGGCTCAGCCGCACCGAGTTTCACGCGTGGTACGCGACGCCCGCTGCCGCGGTGCCGGTACCGGCGCCGCTCTTTCCTGGTCATGCTGCCGTGGGCTCTGTGACGGTGGCACCCGTGGCGATGACGCTTGAGCGCGTGGGTCGCGCCACCAACCTCTGGAACCGCCACGCAGTCGATGTCTTTGAGATCCTGGCTCTCTACGTGAACGCGGATGGCGTCCTCGACCGGCCAGCGTTCTACCACGCGTTTGCTCGCTTTCTAGAAGGCGGCTCCGGTGACGGGACGGCCACGGAAGTTGTTGGGCGGCTCTTTACGGCGTTCGACGGCGACGGCAATGGGGTCGTGGACTACTGCGAGTTGAGCTCGGGGCTGAGCCTACTATGCGCGGGGTCGCAAGCGGAGAAGATTGAAGCGGCGTTTGCGCTGTACGATGTCAACAAGGACGGCTTCATCTCGGTGGCCGAAATGGTGAGCTACCTTACGGCGGTGTTCCGTGTGCTGGCGGCCTTTGCTGTGGCGCCGCTGCCTCTTGCGCCCGAAAAGCTCGCCGAGGTCACCGCGTACGACGCCTTTGCGCAATTCGATGCCAACCGCGACGGCCAGCTAAGCTGGGACGAGTTCACGCAATGGTACACAGCGCCGGTACCGAGCGCGCCGCCCGCGCCGTTGCAGCCGCACGATGTCGGGCTTCTTCGGGAAGTGCGTCAGCTCACGTGCCTCGGGCATTACGCCGTGGACGACATCCTCGCGTTCTTTACGGCGTCGGCCAAAGATGGTCAGCTCACCAAGGCCCAGTTTTTTCGCTGCTTCAACAAGCTCTTGACCAAGACAACGACGGCCCCGAAGCCCGCGACGAAAGCAACGCTCGACCGACTCTTCCGGCTCTTCGATGCAGACGATAACGGCACGGTCGACATGAAGGAGCTCGCAGCGGGGCTCTCGCTCCTCTGCGGTGTATGTTTCCCGCGTTCCGGAGAGAGCATTGATAAGGGCTGCGTAGGGTTCGGCCAAGGAGAAGGTCGCGGCAGCCTTTGCTCTATTTGACACGAACGGCGACGGCGTCGTCTCGCCTGACGAGATGGAAACGTACCTCACAGCGGCTTTCAAGGTCATCTTCGAGACGGCGCCCCACCTTCCGCGGCAGCTCGGGACCACCTCTCCGGCCTCGCTTGCCAAGGCCACAACGGCGCACTGCTTTCGGGTCTGCGATACGAACCACGATGGCGCGCTGAGTCTCGACGAGTTCACCAAGTGGTACGAGAACCCAGGCGCAGTACGGGTGCCGGCTCCGCAGGTGTACTCGATCGCGGATGCCCAGGCACTCTTGGGTACGCTTGGCGCAGGCTGCGGAGAACTCACACGGCGCAGGGCTCACGCAGCTCTCAACGCGCGCGCTCATTGCGGCGGTGGGCAAAGCGGCCACGCGGCAGGCCGTGGCAGCCGACAGTGTGGCAAGCGCGCTACCGATTGCAGCAGCTCAGCGCCCGGCAGCCTTGGTATGCTCGGCAAAGTGGTCGGCACTGAGAGCATCGGCTAGGCTCTGCTGGAGGCGGTGCTGGTGGCGCTGCACTCGGCGCTAGCGTCCAACGTGAGCTGGCCAGACGTCATCGCAGGACTCTCGGTGCTCACGCGCGACGCGTCGCAAGATGACAAGGTTCAGGCAGTCTTCCGGCTCATCGACCGCAACGGCGACGGCTGCCTTTCACACGCGGAGCTCGCGCGCTACTTCACGGCCATCTTCAGCGTCATGTACGTACTCGAGCCGGCGAAGCAAGCCGCGCTTGGTGGCGTCGGCCCAGTGGCGCTTGCCGAGGCCACGGCCGCGACCACCATGGCCGAGGCCGACACGAACCGCGACGGCGCCGTCTCGTTCGCCGAGTTCCAGCGGTAGGCGCTGATGTTGTCAGGTGTGGGGGGCGAAACGTCGTAGGTGGTACGCGCCAGCACCCGAGCTCACGCTGAGCGACTTTCGGCGCATCACGCGGCTCGGCGCGCTCGACGTGGACGAAGTGTTTGAAAGCTTTGCGGACTACGCAGACGACGCGGGGATCCTCACGTTCGACCGGTTTCAAGCGTGCTTGCTGGCGCTGGCAGGGCCGGGCACGGACGCCGCACTGCCTGGCGTGGCCAAGCGGCTCTTCCGAGCCTTCGACCTCGACAAGAACAATGCCGTGGACTTTAGCGAGCTCGCGTCGGGCCTCTCGGTGCTTTGCAAGGGCTCGCGAGACCTCAAGGTCAAGGCGGCGTTCTCGCTGTACGACTACAACGGGGACGGGTATGCTGCGGGCTCTCATGCCAGGTGCTATCCTCGGGCGTAGGTACATTTCAATGGATGAGATGATTCGGTACCTCACGTCGGTCTTCCGCGTGCTATATGAAGTGTCGCCGCACATGGCGCTCGAGACGGGTGTGTCGGCCGTCGAACTGGGCGCAGCCACGGCCAAGCAGGCGTTCGCCGAGGCCGACACGAATCATGACGGCAAGCTCAGCCTTGCCGAGTTCACGGAGGTACGGCTTACGGGTGTTGTGGTCCTCATGAAGTGATGCAGTGGTACAAGCAGCCGCTGAACGTAGAAGCCATGGCGGTGGCCACAGGGAAGCGATTGACGCTCGAGCAGCTCAAGCAAGCAACGAACCTCGTGCATTTCTCGGCGGAGGAGGTGTTCGAGCTCTTCGCCGAGGCTGCGAACGAGGACGGCAACCTCACACGCGATGCATTCGACAGCTGCTTCCGGTCGCTGATTCCGTCGCCCACCGCGGACATCGCGGCCTTCCTCGACCGTCTTTTCCGCCTCTTCGCCGTCGACGGCACCGTCGACTTTTCGGCACTGAGCAGCGGCCTCTCGATCCTCTGTGGCGGCTCCAAGGAGGAAAAGGTCCGGGCAGCGTTCGCGCTCTTCGACTTCAATGGCGACGGGTTCATCTCCAAGGACGAGATGGTGCGCTACCTGCACTCGGTTTTCCAGGTGCTCTACGAAGCTGGCGCGCACCGGCTGGACGTGCCACCGCTCGAACTGGCACAGGCGACAGCGGACGAGGCCTTCGCCGAGGCTGATCTCAATCACGACGGCAAGATTAGCCTTGACGAGTTCAAAAAGTACATTTGGAGGTCGGCAAAGAGGCTGACGGCACGTAGGTGGTACGAGGCGAGCGGCGCAGACGCAGACGAGTGCGAGGCGCTCTTCAGCCTCCAAGAGGCCCGGCGCCTCACGCAGCTGGAGCGGTTCCCTGCAGAGCACGTGTTCGAGGTGCTGGCTGAGGCCGCCGACGCCAACGGCAACCTCACGAAGGAGGCCTTTGTGGGCTGCTTCGAGGCGCACTTCGTGCCTGGTCCAGTCGAGGGCCGTGTGCACGAGGTGCTCAGCCGGCTCTTTGGCATCTTTGACTCGGACAAGAACGGCGTCGTGGACTTTAGTGAGATCACGGCGGGGTTGACGCTACTGTGCGGCGGCGCGCGCAAGGACAAAATCACGGCGGCGTTCGCTCTCTACGACTACAACCACGACGGGTTCATCTCTCTTGACGAGATGACACGGTACTTGACGGCCGTGTTCAAGGTGCTCTACGAGACGGATCGGTCGCTGCTCGAAAAGATGCAAGTGGCTCCGGAAGAGCTCGCGCAAGTGACGGCTGAACAGGCCTTTTTGGACGCCGACCGCGATCATGACGGCAAGCTCTCACTCGACGAGTTCGAGGCGTGGTACACGCAGTCGAACGGGCTCCCGCGGGCCTCCGTGCCGCTGCCGTCGCTGGCGCAGGTGCGGCACCTAACAAACCTACACGCATACCCACCGTCAGCGGTTGTCGAGCGCTTTCGCCAGGCCGCGCAGGCTTCGGGGCAGCTCACAGCTGCGGCCTTCGCGGCTTGCCTTGCTAGCTTTGCCAAGGTCCCCGGTGATGCGACACAAGTGGCCGACGTGGCTGCTCGCCTCTTCGCTGTTTTTGACGCCGACGGCAACGGCGTTGTGGACTTTGGCGAGCTCGGCGCGGGGCTCAGCGTGCTCTGCGGTAGCTTTGCGGCTGGCGAAGTTGGCTGACGGTGCGGTGTAGGCGGCAGCCAGGAGGACAAGGTGCGAGCGGCATTCGCGCTGTACGACCTGAACGGCGACGGCACGATCTCCAAGGCTGAAATGGCGCTGTACCTGACCTCCGTGTTCAAGGTGCTGTACGAGAGCACGCCTGAGACGCGCGCGCGTATGGGCGACGTCTCGCCTGCTGAGCTCGGCGCTGTGACTGCCGACCAGGCGTTCGTTGAGGCGGACAAAGATCACGACGGCAGCTTGAGCTTTGACGAGTTTCGCGCGTGGTACCTGACGCCGAGCGCGTCGGGCTTGAATCATGTCGAAGTTCCGGCGTGGGTGAGCCTGTCCACAGTCCGGCAGCTCACGCAGCTCGGCCAGCGCTCCCCCACTGAGGTATTTGACGTCATCGCCCGTCACGCAAATGCAGACAAGCAGCTGGATCGCGCGGCGTTTGAAGCAAGCTTCGCAGCGCTCGTGCCGCTGGCGTCGATGGACAACGAGGCCAGGCACCGCGTACACCTGATCCTCGACCGGCTCTTCGAGATCTTTGATGCCGACGGCAACGGCGTCGTGGACTTTGCGGAACTCGCAAGCGGGCTCAGCGTGCTCTGTGGCGGGCCTAAAGAAGACCGCGTCAAGGCGGCGTTCGACCTGTACGATCTCAACGGCGACGGCGTTGTGTCGCTCGACGAGATGACGCGGTACCTGACCGCCGTCTTCAAGGTGCTCTTCGAGACCAACCCGGGCCAGCAACCGGTGGAGACGTCGCCCGAAGAGCTCGCGCGGGTAAGCGAGCGTCTGGAGGGTTGTGGGTGGAATCGCTGACGGCCGCGGTAGATTACAGCTGAGCAATGCTTCGACGAAGCCGACCTGAACCACGACGGCAAGCTGTCGCTGGACGAATTCGTGGTGTGGTACAGCAAGGCAAACGTGTCGGAAGCGGGCAGCGTGGTGGCGATGGCGGGCTCCGAGGACGGCGACGCGGCCCCGGCACCGACGACAGCCGGCGGCATGGAGCGCATCCGCGCGCTGCTCAAGCTTGACATGTACGAGGTGGCTGACATCTTTGAGATTTTCGCCGAGGCCGCACCGTCGGGCGAGCTCAACTTTGCTGCCTTCCGCCAGTGCTTTGAGCACATGGTAGAACTTGCTGGCGGGTACCCGTCGGCGCAGGCCAAGCAGGAGGCGTCGGTGGTGATCCGCCGCCTCTTCCGAGCCTTCGACCGCGACGAGAACAACGCCGTGGACTTTGGCGAGCTCGCGTCCGGCCTCTCGGTGCTCTCGGGCTCCTCCATGGACGACAAGGTGCTTGCAGCCTTCCGCCTCTACGACATCAACGGCGACGGTAGCGGCGCCGACGCGGCCGCGACACTAAACTTGGGCGGCTAGGGTTCATCTCACTCGACGAGATGATCAGCTACATGACGTCTATCTTTAAAGTCATGTACGAGACGTCGGACCGCGCCAAGGACAAGATGGGCGTCTCCCCTGAAGAGCTCGCGCGGGTCACGGCCACCCAATGCTTCAAGGACGCCGACCTCAACCACAACGACCGGCTGAGCTTCGACGAGTTCAAGCAGGTACGGTCGATGATCGCCCCGACATTCATGTGTGGCTAGTGGTGCACGGCAAGCATGTAGGCCACGTAAGGCTAGACGGTTAAATAGCAGGTTATACTGGCCGGGATAATGAAAACGTATGAAGCTTAGGACACGGAGGCCCTTCGCCGGCGCAGGAGCGATGGCACCATGTGTGCATGTTCATAGAAGGCAATGAGCTGGTGCTGCGCGGCGATGGTACCTTCGAGCAGACGCTTCTCTTCCTGGGCCGAGTCGAGGTCCTTCTTCACAAGCTTGGCGTGCTCTTCAAAGGGATTGGGGCCGTCCTTATACAAACGCTGCTTGGCTTCTTCACGAAGCTCCAGCAGCCGGCGCTCCATGTCCACGACGCTCTTGCGGAGCTGCTCGCTCTCGTTCTGCTTGCGTTTGCGGTGGCGAATATTGTTGAGGCGATGTCGGTTCTTCTTAGCCTTGGCTTTCTTGACGCTGTCGTCCGAACTGCCGCCACCGATGAAGTACGTTAGCATGTTGACGTCCACGGGCGACGACGTGTCGTCCGTCGTGCCGCTTCGCGGTGACGACCCGCTGCTCGCTTGCTGTGTGCTGCTGCGCGTCGTCGGACGCCGGGTGTCCTCCAGCTTCTCGGGTGCGTCCTCCAAATGCATGTTTGTCGACCAAGTCCAAGCCAGCGTCATCGAGGGACCCATCGACTCTTTCCGCGTAGGGGGTGGAGCCGAAACCCTCAGTCTACAAATCCCAAGCTTAAACCAATTGCAATGGGACCCCCTGAAAAACATGGCTCGAGGGGACCTTTGTTTGGAGCAACTCACATCATCAGATGGCTCTGATTGCGTGTGGTTGGCTAAAACCTTAGCCATGCGTTTCAGCCGCCACCGTGATTTCGTGATGCTATCACGTATACCGGCGTCCGTTCGCTAGCAGCAAGGGACTTTCCCGCGAAGGCTTGCGAACGCTGGGCCGCTCGAGGGACGGATGATAAGATTCCATGGAGGCCAGGTGGCTGCCGAGTTTCGAAAAGCGATGCCGCCTCGGAGGATGACCCTTGCAGGGAGGCACAAAGAGCCACCGATGACGTGCGTGGTCGACATCCATATTTAACGTATTTAACGCTTCGAAGCGTGTTTTTGTTCGAATGCAAGGTTGAAGATGCGAGGGTGTTCTCGAACATGCTTTGGATACATGGAGGGCGTGCAGTCCTGCAAAGATAAGCTTGGGAGAGATCATTATAAGCCGTTTGCTGTTGGTGACAGGACTGCTTTTTCTGCCACCTTCAAGATTGCGTGTGGTGAGCGCTGTCCAATCGCATACAAAAGCGCGAACAATTCATTCTGCCACACAAAAAAATCACAGCTGGAACCAGCAGGCATTTTTTCTGTTGTTCAACTTAAAAAACATGGCTGTGTGCACGTGGACGTGGGAGAGGGTTTCGGGAACGCTGTGCTGGCGTGCGAATTTCTGGGATTTGCTTTGACGACCTTTGGTTGAGCGGTTAACTTTAGTGCTTCGATGGAATGCTCGGGGTTGTTGAGTGTGTCGGCGAAATGATCGGCGAGGCTACTCGTCGCGCCTTCGCAAGATTGAGCAGTTCCCTGAACTGCGATTTGCCAATATTGTCATGTTATTTTCCTGTTCTGGTAGTTGTGGGTTTGTAGACTAGGAAGCATGTAAGTATGGCGCCATTCTAAAATAATTATAAATGGCAGGTAGCCGTTCAGCCGCACTGAAGACGTGAACACTCGTAATCTTCAGGAGACGTGTGTGGGATTAGCCGCGAGATATGCGTCGTTTTTGGGCCATGGTGTCAAACTCTTTCAACCCTTTTGTTTGTCTTCTGGATACAGATCAATTGATTGAGGCCAAAAACATCATTTTCGTAATTAAAGCAAACATGATTATCGAACATTTTTAGCAACTCTCAACGAGGTAACTTGACGAAGGTCGCCTGAGCTCAGACGCCTGATTCATTTAGCAATGAGTCATGCACCTTTCAAGCTGTTCCGGATACTTTTACTTCGAGACCGTTTCAATCAAAAGGGGCCAAGTGTCCCGGCTTCGAAGATACACATGCTTCGGAGGATTAGAGACTGACAACAACTTTAATAAGTACAGATAGGGAGTAAATTTTGTCCTGGACCAGATCCATTAGGGTTCAGTCTTGGCAGCAAATTTAAAAAACGATGTAATCGGCGCCGAAGGTTCGACCTTGCATTTGACCTTGCGACTCGCTGGCTCGCGGGGCGCCTTAGTTTTCTTGGCAGGCTTGGTCTTCTCGAGAAGCTGCATGACCTTCTTCATGCCAGTCGTGATGCCCGCCTCGGCAAGCTTGGCCGCCGTCATCCAAGTATACACGGGTGGAAACAGCGCTTTGAAGTCTTTCGACGGAACCAATGCCACGTGCTCGACGCCCATATGATGCTTCACATGCGAAAAGATGTGTACAAGTTCGCCCTTGTCCTCACGCGATTGCATAAAAGGCTCAATCGCCTTCATGGATGTGAGGTCGAATAGGGCCATGAGCTGCGTGTTGGAAAAGTCCTGACGGGCCTTGTATGATGGTATTTCGTCGTCATCGGATATCTGGCCGAAGCATAAATTTGCGAAAAGTACTTGACTCCACCTTAAACGCCGGAAACTCCCATTGCCCTGCAAGCAGTCCGCCTTCAGGGCGCTTCGTCATGAGGTACGCAAGGTTGCCGTCTTCATCGTCCGTGGTTATCACAAGGATATTTAGCGCTTCGTTTCGAGGTGCCTTTTTGCGCGTCTTTAATGGGTACTGCGTGACCTAGACCAGCTAAGTGAGCGACTTCTTGGTGGTGTGAGCGCACCTCGCCGCCCGCGATACCCCATTCTTCTAGTCGCGACATATCACACATCAAGCAGTCAATCTTGGCTTTTTTGCTTTTTGTTGGGGGTTTCTACGTCGCTAGGGAGGTTGCTAATGGTGCATTTGCTCATACCTGTGACTCTGCATATGCATGGCAATGGGCTTGGACAGGACAGGTTTCACACGAAGGATTCTGTGCACAGAAATTAAAAATTTGAAGGCACAGCATGCATGCCTGAATCGAGCACAGGCGCGCTCCAAGCTCCATCAGCGCTTGGTTAAAGTCACCGGGTCGTTTGGGGTCGATAAGCGCTGCTCCACTTTCCCTGGATCAAGGCGTTATAGTGCAATCCGGCGATATAACACTTCTGTACCAGCAATGATCGATGAGGGGCTTGTGTTTGGGGTCGGCTCCCACGGCGCGGAGGCGTGACACGACGCGAATGACATTACCATCGACAAGGGGCGCCGGTACCCCGAAGGCCACAGAAGCGATGGCACCTATGGCTGATTTCGCGATCTGGTTGACCGATGCCACTACCTGCTGTGTAAGGGCCGATACCGGGGATGGCTTTAAGGCGGTCAATGTCGTTGGGCATCTCCCCATCGTACGTCTCGACGACATACTTGGCGCCGTCATGAAGCATGCGGGCGCGGCGGTAATAGCTACTCGAATCAATGCATTCACTTCAGAGTCCAGTGTGCTACCCAAGGCCGGCCCAAGCAGCGTTTACTTGCTCCGGTTCCGCAGCTGCGAGCGCATGAACAGTGGGAAACTTTTCCATCCAGCGCACGTAGTAGTCGACGACGGTCTCGACGCGCGTCTGCTGGCACATGATCTCCGAGACCCATGTGCCATAGGGTGACACGGTTGCCGACGCCACATAGTCAGGTCCCTTCTCCTCAAATGGCGTGAGGAACGGCGGAAAGTCGCCGCGCCACGGAAGGCAGCGCCGTCGCTTGTCGTACCACTGCAGCAGCGCTGTCCGAATGCTCTTGACCTCTGTGGCCTTCCATCCGTGGTCGTGGCGCATTGTCAAAATGAGTTTCACGCGAAATATTCTGAAATATTGTTATAACACTGTTTCGGCTTTCGGAAATGGTGTTGACATGGAAGGCCACTGAAGGCGGGAAGTCGTACAGAGCCCACTCGAGAGAGTCGCCACGAATGACCGGAGGTCCTTTAATGGACAGCGTCTTGTGCATGGAATTGGCTCTCATTGCTAAGAAGGACCTCGCATGGGCGTGGCTATGGCGCCAAAGACAAGAAATCGCAAGCTGGTTCATGGATGCGTCAAGTTCAACATTGCTTTTGGCGGGAACGCGACGGATGAACATGCCGCTTGATCAGCTAGCATGACATCGCAATCACACGGCGATGAAGTACAGCGCCGAGCAACTATCCGCACCAAGCCGAGGACCAACGAGCTTCAGACAGTTCCAGTGACACCACTTCCAGATTGGTGATTTCAGGGCGAAGGCCAGTGGCTCAGTCTCTTACAAGGAGCAAGAAACCATCGTGCACATGGCACATCAGGAGCGTTTCTTCAGGAGCGGGGCAAGCCTCTGGCGTCGACTTAAAAGCCCTGGACGTCATTCGCCCATCTCGAGGTTCTCTTCGACCGACGTCAGCGCCGAGCAACTGGCGGCAGTTGCCTTTCTTTTCTCTCACGTTTCATCTTCGTCTCGTTTGATCTGACAGTTCTCTACTTCGTCTCAAAAGCAGTGTGAAGAGAATAGACTTTAACAAAATAGGAGAGAGTAAGGATAAAATTGACGAAATTGCACTGACAACGTGCCAGGGAAGATTGGTCTCTGCTTTGGCCTGACAGTCCCATTTGCACGCGGCAAGCAATACAACAAGCATGGCCAAGGTCAGGACCAAGTGGCTGCGTGCCCTCTCCGACATGATGGCCGCGTACGGATTCAAGCTCAAGCGCAGCGAGAACCATCTCGTATGGCGCAACGACGAAATCGGGGTCCAGATTGCAACGTCGAGCAGCCCGAGTGACTTGAATGCAATTCGCCAAATTGAGCGGGACATTCGCCGCAAGCTCGCGCTTGACCATCCGTGGTGCGTCAAACCCTGCCTGGCGCTCGCCGCTTAGTCGCCCCTCCATCGATGTCGTTTGCGTATGTGCATGTTTCCCAGCGGGCCCAAGTACTTTTCAGTACCTTTTTGTGGGGGCCTAATCCATTTTGCTTCGCTTGCGCTGGCTCTTGGCCTTCGCCGACGTGGCAGTCTGGATGCCATAACGTCCGGGGCGGCCCGCGCTTGCAGACGTTCAGATCGCCTGTCTCGTGGTCCATGCACACATTGATGATGCAGGCGGGCGAGGCTGCTTCGCAATGCAAATTGCGCTCATATTCGTGCTCAGCGCGAGGGCTCTGCGGTAGCATTTGGAGTCGGACATGACGCTAGAAATCCACAACGTGCAGCCACAGCGAGGACAGGTGCGGTGGGTGACGATGACTAGTGGTGTGGATGCATACAAGCAGGTGTGCGTTGCAGTCTACGATGCGAACCAGCGCTTTTTTTGTCCTGGAACGTACGGTGGAGACGTCGGGATGTCCGGTGTAGGCGACATGCCAAATTCCCGAAGGCGAAAGGGCATAAAGACGTTGGTGCCATTGATGCACACATCGTCGCAAGGGCCTTTTTCGTGCCGCAGTGGCAACGCGAAGGAGCAAGATCGCGTGTCCCTGCTTTCCCGCATTGCTTCCATTTTTTCCCAGCATGATGCCAGTTCCGGTCGCAGACAACATCGATGTAATCGCACTCGACCGTGGATCTGCTGCAAGTCCCCTCAACACTTCGCAGACCGACACTGCATGGTTCTGGTCCGTGGAAAACCATGCTCCTCCACTGCGATCCGCGCGCCCATTAGCGAGGCTTAGCTGGCATATCGCTAGACTTATTTCTTATAGCCCCGCACGCGATGTGCATGGCCGTAGAGTCGCCACAGGCCAAGGACACATTGAGACCGAAATGGCACTTGTGAGTTTGCCGCTCGTGATTGGCTAGAAATTCCTCAACGGACTCTTTGGATTGGTCAGTGAGAGCAAATCCCACCAATCGATGGCGGCGGTGGAAATGCTGTAATATCCAGTTTTCACAGTTCAGCAGTGAAAAGGTCAGCGCATGTCTGGCTCGAAGGACCGCGTCCATGACAGCCTGCCGTCTTCACGCTTCCGTCCGTCGACATTAGGTTTTTAGCTGCCATTACCGTGAGGCGGTGGTTACGGTTACCTAATGGCCACAAGGTGTAAACTCATGTAAAGTCAACTCGGCAGGATTTTTGATGGCCATCGCGTGTCCCACCCAATCCGTCGTACACTTATTTGTTACGGTTTCCCTACAACGCCCTAGTAAAAAGGGACGATACGCCGTACGGGGTGGCGTACATTGAACGGAGTAGCCCAGTGGGATGTCAATCTGCGATGCTTTGGGGCCTGCGGGCCTCAGAAGCGTGGCCACTCCGAATGCCATTGCAGTTACGATGCCACCGTTCCAATAGACAAAGCGAAAGACCGAGCCGATTGGCCCTTTCGCTTAGTGCAACATGGTTCCACGTGGCAACTTACCACCCCTTCGTTGGACTCACTTTTCCTTTTGCCTTGAAGTGCACAGCAACTTACCAATGCTTGCGGCGCCTGTAACCTCCGACATTCGCTGCAAATACCCGTACAAGATGTGCCCAAACGTCCGCACATTCAAGAAGGACGGCGAACCGCACACTCTGTGTGAATTTCACCGCGCCAAAGCCAACTCAATTCAAAAGATCTATGCTACCAAGCGCAGGCATGAGCTCCGCATGCTGCGCAAGACCCCACCGCGGACGCGCGCTCCGCCTATGGTGCTTCCGGACCCCACGCCCTTCACGACCTCGTCGGCCCCGGAGATCGATCCCATGGACTTGGTTGACCTTTCGGTTTTGTTTGAAGACGACGATGTACCGGTCCTTGACAACGCAGTCACATGTGCACAGTTTACACCCGATGCGGCCTGCTTCATGGCCAGTCGACTCTTTAAGGATCGCCTCAAGCTCTCGGCTGATGACTTTGATATCTTGTGCACGCTCGTGGACTAAGCAAACTCAATGGACATATTTATCTTCTACCACCGTTTCTCCATTCTGTCAACCGAATCATCGGTGGCAAATGAAAGCGCACGAATGGTGAATTGACCGCAGTCTTTAGGAATAATCGTTTCTGGTTTTCATCTGGACGAATAAACAAACTAGCTAGCGGCTGTGTAGGGCTAGAAGGTGCAGGGCCCAGGGTTACTGTATTTTTGCCTAGTTTAAGACGACGAGAGATTGTAACAAAGCATCTCTCTTCCTTTCGTCCCGTTCACCGTGCAGTCGATACCTTCATTCTCTCAAGCCGCGTGTTGCTGATGCACATGATGATCCAAAATGCCGATCGGAATTGAGACCCTATGTTGCATGGCACTTGTAGGTTGGCACTATAATTTGGTAAGCACTCGTCGAGCATCAATTTACGGATGATCACAATCAAGTTTAACAACAAAAACTGTCATCGTCGGTCGAGATGCTGGATGAAGTCGTGACTATCCAGCGACTGTATTTCAGAGTAGAGTTCGTGCTCGAGCTATGTGTCACAGCTCATGCTATTGTCGTGTCTTGCATATGGTATACAGTCCTAGTATCGAAAAACCTCAAGCGTCCAGATAAAGGCTCAATGAGTTAGCCATTGTCTGAGGTGTCGCTAGGGCATCGAATCAGGGAAGCAAACGCTTCAATGCTTTACCAAGCACTACTAAACATAGCAGTGCCCACCCACCATCAATCTTGCATTCTAAACGATTATTTGTCTTGCCCCGATGTCGACATTAGCAGCTCAGCATTAAAACTAGTTTACCGATCAATAGCATAGGAAGTATGCAATGACGTCCGACTTGTAGGACAAAAATTGTATTCCAGCCTGGCACTCACGCGCATTCAGCGATGACGCGGGGTGGCGAAGATCTTATAGTTGATGATGCATACCATGGAATGGAGCTTATGGTCTAGTCTACTGCAAGAAATTCACGCTGCATCCAAGTGGTGTCGAATATTGTTTCCCATTGTACGAGACATTGTACGAGAACGTACATTGAGAAAAAGTGCCATCGACCCATGTCTCAAATTAGGCATTTCGAGTTCCGAAATGCCGAAAATAATCAGGTTCACATGAAAAGCACCCTTGCTGGCAACGAGGTCGAGTGCTGCACACCTCAAATATCACGACGAGATTGAATGTCATGGCGCAAATCTTTCTGGCACCATAGTTTTATGGCAACCTTGACAATTAACTTTTATGGCAGAACCAAACCTGCTTGAGGGGAGACCAGGTCGACGTAAATATGATGTGTGCCAAATGCTGAGCAGACAGGTATTGCCTTTAACTATAAATACCTAGCCATGACAAACGTTAACGTAGATAAGTTTTATTCGACTAGTATTTACTATTTGTGGTCATCAGCATATGCAGGTACCAAGATCCGTAATCGATGTAGATGGACGTAGACAAGTCCAATGTGGCATATCCCGAAATGTATGAGGTGTACGGACGGGTGTACGGTCCGACGTCCAACTACTGAATTTGCGCTTGTAAAATTTCAACCACCGGCGGCATCACAACAT